>KZ068660.1:57820-68205 GCA_002091845.1 Anopheles cracens | reverse complement strand
ATCTTCTATTCTCCTACCTTTCCCCTTCCATATACGTTATTTGTTGTGGTCCTTGTCTTAAGATCGTTAAATGTGCAGCAGGACACTATTGCAGCAACTCGAGTGTTTGGGAACCGACAGTATCGCCGTACCAAAGGGAGGCAGACTTGCTGTGCGTCATACAATCATGTTGTTTTTTTTCTGTTTGTTCGGCTACGTGATGTCTGCACTCGCGCCTGACGAAGGTGGAGAAAGGCGATAGAGGTTCGCCAAGGACCAAAGGCTCAACCAGGTCGCCATCACATCAGCATCCTCACCATCACCATCATCACAACCACATGCAAACATCATCGCCCATCCACAAACACCAACAATAGTAGCAATAAACCAGAAAAACACCACTACTCCACCCGGATAAACACACCATCCAGCACAACCGAGTAAGCCCGGGATAAGGCCAAATTACAGGGAGGAAATGCCCTGAGATCAAAAATGCCGGTCAGTGCATTTAGGCACTGACAATAAGGCCACTAAGACCGTCATATTAAATAAAATAAAAAAATGTATTTCAAATATCAGCCAATCAACTTCATTATCGAGGCTCAGGGTGAGATGAAAGGTAGGATCGTTCATACTAACTCAACGAATATAATAGCGAAAAATTGATAGACAAAAGTACACATTATATAAATAACTCACATCTACTCGTAGCCTTCACTACAAGTTCAACAAAAGGAGATGAGCTTTAATCTTTTTGAAAAAATATTACTATTGCTGAAACTGCTCATTTTGAGTATAAAACGCCATCTTCTCATTGATAAAGCATCCTTCAACATCTTTAACAAAACGAACTGATGCACTCCTGCCATACATACACACCGACGCACCTCCTCACGTTCGATCACTGATTTACGGCACTAAATCAATATCTTTCTGCCAACGGAGTGGAATAAAATATCGTTCCACCATCGTCCGCGATCGAAATCGGCACCGTGATCCACCTAATCCACCGGAGTGCACCAACCGGGCCGTATCAATCATGCTCAAGCGCACATCATCGCCACGTCATCGCGAAACCGCACGCCAAAACGCGGTGCAGTTGCCCGTGCTTGAGCCGTGTGTATGCACCCAATGCAATTGCGACCCGCGAAAAAGGCGAAGAAGGCGAGACGAAAATCGCTCCCCCATTGCACTCTCTCCACTCAAATAATTGATTCCTCAAAATTGTTATCACATTTTTGTACCGGAAATGCAGACCGAGTGTCCCGGCCGATGGGCGACGGCGCTCTTCGACTGTCCTTTTACGGCGTCTCGGCGCAGGTGAAGGATATCGCTGCAGTGAGCCGTTTTGACAGGACGCGGGTACGTTTTGGAATATGTACTTGTTGTATCAGTTTCAGCAAGAATTTCGACAGTACGTCTGCTCTACATTGTAGCACCATCGTGGACAAGATAGGTTTACAAATGAGCTTCCCAGCAGCATTTGTACATTCTTTTACAACTTACGCTGGACGAGAAAACGTATGATAATATCAACAGGAACTATGAACCATATGTAGATTAATATGTTAATTAAACGCCAAATAAAAACCAAAATAAAATATCAAGTATGTCATAATGTTTGGAAAAACCCAAAAAGTTTTGAGTATGTTGCTTAAGAATTTGTAACTACTCATATTTGGAACTTAATATGGACTCCCAATCCAATTTGTACACATAAGGAGAAGCTTTTTACATAGTTACTTCAGTGATTCATCAATATAGTCTTAAAATAAACCATTTCATACTGCAAATTATATATTACTCATTTGAATCATTCCTTTCCAATCCTTTTCCAAAGCCAATCTCCCCAAACCAGAAGCAACAAGATGTGCTTTAGATGTGCTTCCTAAGATTGCATTCAATTGAACTTCGCGCACAATGTTGCTTCCTTCATCGAAAATCCCAACTGCAACTCCTCGAAAGGTTGACTATCCCAGGCATACCCCACGTTCAAAGACACCGCCCCGAACTTTGCCCATCCCTGCTGCGCTGATGAAGCAATTTGCGGGCCAACCCGTCTGGCACAACCAGCTCAAGCTCAGTACTCGGTTCATTTAACCCACAATCCGTCAACTGACTTATCTGCGCAGCTCCATCAAAGCGCTCCCCTCCTCAAAGGTAGACTAGACTAGAGCTGAGAAAAAAATACAAACAAACACAGGATCTGTTTCGAACAGGAAAAACGCAAACGCTCCATAGTTCACCGACAAAAGCGAAATCTCGAAACCTTTCCCAGCCGGCGTTCCCGCGAACCCTGACTAACCCCAAACATCGCCACCGTGCTTCCGACCCGACCCTGGCGAGTCACTCCCAAAACTCGCAATCCGCAGGCGCAGATTCCACACGCAGGCCTCGAAAAACCCACCGCTTGGCTGGTCCGCCAGCTCGGAGTCCCAAACTGTAGGACTCTCTATTTTGAAGACTTCCAACGGTCGGGCCTCGTCGAAAGGGGGCGCACAGGGGAGCACGGAAATCGACCAAAAGCTATCTACAAGTTACTCCACGATCAAAACGCAAGCGGCGGCAAAATCATAATCGATGCTATCCGTCGCCGTCGCCGTCGCCGTCGTCAGTCGCCGGCGTTCGTTTTCCGCTCCATGAGCGATCGCTGTTTGGTATGTGATTTTTTATTTCGTCTCGCTTCCCGCGCGCCTTCCGCACCGCAACGCTTATTTGCGAATCCGCACCACCACCACCACCACCACCACCGCCTGTCACGATTTCCACGACCACCGTTTTGGCATTTCGGCTCTGCCAGCGCGCGTCCTGCCCGAATAGTTGCAATTTGTAATGACACGATCGTAATTTATGAGCTGATTATGCAAACAAGCGATCGATTGGTCGATCCCCGGTTGATTCCCGGCCTCGATACGGTCCCCTCCACGGGCGTAGAGAACCGTTTGCCCGTTTGCTGCCGCTCTATACTCGGCTCGCTCAGCCTGAGGAGCCTAGGAATGTCACCGATCGGACGGGAGGCAAAACGAACGTGTATCACATCATAAGCTCCCGGGCGAGCCTGAACTCCTAAATCTTGTGCCGTGTGCGCCCCGTCCCGGGGTGGGTTAGAACGCGGCCCGAGCGTTTGATGTGCGAGTTTCGAAGGGTGGAGTCGAAGGAATGAGAAAAAAAGATATCAAGGAACATTATGTTTCATTAAAAATTTGAAGAAAATTCTTTACTAGACGAGATGCAGTGCATTTCCAATAATTTAAAATAACTAATATGAAAGTAAAAAGGGAAATAACTACCAAATCTTCATAAAAATTTCGTTTATATTAAGACGCTTGAACATCCCCTAAACGTGTTTACATAAATGAGTAATTTTAATTCATTTCTTCGTCATTTTGCGGTAAGAAGAAAAATGTCGAACTATTTGCCCTCTTATGCGGTATTACAAAAATAATCTAAAAAAAGTAGTCAAAACATCTCACGTGAGGGATCAAATTACAAAACATAACACATTGCACCAAACAATTCATTGAAACGAGCGATATTTTTATATTTCTTTCACAGCTGTGTTTGATATTAATATTGCCGCCTCTATTTCCAATCAAAGCACGTCCCCCTATTAGCAATTATGAGTATAAATTTTCGAAACCTCAATGTTTATGTGCCACATCAAGTAGAGTGCGTGGAAGAAAAAAAACGATAAATGTAGATAATAACATCTCTCTCCCGACGGCCAAACAAACGCTGCCGGCGCGGCCAGCCTAATGCTAAAAAATGCATCCAGAGCACGCTAGAGCGTACCGTATTACACTGCATAGCTTATAAATAATGCAGCAAGCAACACATGCGTCCTCCTGCTATGCGATGGCTGCCCATTGTGGAGAGTGTTGAAATTATAACGTTTTTTTTATTTCTCTCCTCCACCCATATTGCCATGCCTCCCCAACGGCCGACGGCCATAACGAGCAACAGGCATGCTGCTACTCGCAAACCTAGCCACTAAAGGGCTAGGACACACACTTTGATTGGCGGTGCGTACGGAAAGCGGATCGCAACAGGTGCGATTTTCACCACGGCCAATGCGTGCCGTGGCCTTCCCATTCCCGAACGGCGCGGCTGGGTTGGCCCTTATCGGGGCAGCGCGGTGAATGAATGCGTGCAACCTTTTTCCTAAAATCAACACCTCGGCAGGAGCCCGCAGCCGGCGACTGATTTAATTAGAGCGAGTCGGTGCCGGAGCAGGTGAATGTGAAAATATGCCGCATTGTTGATCACGCACACGCAGTTTTTTTTGCCTCACCATGCTGGCTCGATCGGCGAATGGGGATGTGGTACACTTTTCTGCGGCATTGTAGCCCATTTGTATCGATAGACATCCATTCAGTGATCAATATTCACGGCAGAAATTAAATCATAATTTTTGCTATCGTAACCACCTATCGTCGAATCATTCAATTACGATTCCATCGGTGGCCCGCGCGTTACTGCTTGTTACATTGTAATCTACCGTATGCTGCGCGCATAAATATTTATCTCGCTCCGTGATCTATCAGGCATACTTCATCAGTATGCAAACCTCCATTGATCTTGGGCTGATGCTTCATAAAATATTCCTATCTCCTGCGTCGCCGTGCGTCCTGGCCAACGCAAACAACCTGTCGCCCGGGAAGATCGTTCTCGATCATATCATACCTCGTCTCCTCTTTCATATCCACCGCAGTCGTGGCTCTCTTTAAGGAATCAGCCAGCGACACATAAAGCCCTCGCGCATCGTTCCTAGAATCGCAGCGAAAGAAATAATTAAAGGCATACTTTCGCGCATTGCCGAACGGTTGTGCCAGGGCACGGGAGAAGTACATTAAAATACCCTGCAATATTTCGTACCAAAGGTCTCGCGCTCCACCTGGCTGGCGCGGTAACGCGCAACAATATCCTATCCTCCCCGCGGCAGACTGCCTCGGCGAGCGGTCCGAAGGCCACCGCAGTCACCCGGCAACAGGTTTTAATCAACCGGACCCGCCGGACGGACTGTATAGGAAAATATTTTATAATTAAAGCACATATCTATATTTCATTTAGCGTCGACCGTTCGCAGGACCGAAGCGGAAACGTGCGCCGCGAACGCTGGCAGGCCGCGACAAAAGGCGACAACCGTTTGCCTAAGCCTCGCGGACACCGGACGCCGGTGACTGCCAACGGTGCTCGCAAAAGCGACGAACCGGCGACGATCACCGAGCGCGATATCAGCGATACCAGTGAATTGTCGCACGTATGCTGCAGAGCGAAGGGGGGGGGGGGGGTTGTTACCATGCTGGCTCGATCGGCGAATGGGGATGTGGTACACTTTTCTGCGGCATTGTAGCCCATTTGTATCGATAGACATCCATGCAGTGATCAATATTCACGGCAGAAATTAAATCATAATTTTCGCTATCGTAACCACCTATCGTCGAATCATTCAATTACGATTCCATCGGTGGCCCGCGCGTTATTGCTTGTTACAATGTAATCTACCGTATGCTGCGCGCATAAATATTTATCTCGCTCCGTGATCTATCAGGCATACTTCATCAGTATGCAAACCCCCATTGATCTTGGGCTGATGCTTCATAAAATATTCCTATCTCCAGCGTCGTCGTGCGTCCTGGCCAACGCAAACAACCTGTCGCCCGGGAAGATCGTTCTCGATCATATCATACCTCGTCTCCTCTTTCATATCCACCGCAGTCGTGGCTCTCTTTAAGGAATCAGCCAGGAAATGAAACATTTCTTTGAAAAATTAAAGTCATGCATTTTCATCACTGATTTAGTATGATATATTTCAACAAATAGTAACTTTATAAAATCAGTTAATATGAAATAATCATGAATAATTAATGTTTTGAAGAATTATTAAAAAATATTCTAAAATCCCCACATTGTATCATTTCACTCACATTTGCAGTAAATATGAGTGTTATGAAGTTAGATTTGTTATTACTTATGATCAACTCTGTTTCAAATAAAACCCCCCTTTAAAGATGGTCGCGATCAATTGGACCGCTGATCGATACCTTCCCACACCGTGCCGGACGCACGAAGAATGCAGCCGCGATCGCTGATAGCCGCGATGATTAATGTGAGCTGCTTACAAATTTCTCCCCCCTCGATGGAGACACGTTTTGTTTGTCTTCCCCGCCTTATCCGCTGTCTCAACCTCGATTACGATCAAAATACAACGCACGAAGATCCATTGCAACAATTATAAACGAATTAATTTCACCCTCCATATGGATGAAGCAATGCCCGGCTTCCGACACAATAAGCCCCCGTCCCGAGGGGTGGATGTGGATGGGGGGGGGGGGGGGGGGACAAATGAAACCGGGGTAACTTGAGCCCGCGCCGGCGAGCGGTTTCGCGCAAGTGGCAGAAAGCAAGTTGTAATATTGATTGACTGGATTGAGTGTCGGAACAGCGGTGGAACAGGTTGATGTGAGGCGAGTGTATTACATCAGAATTATCTTGCTGGACAGTTGTATTTCTTTTGTTTTTTGTCTCCACGATTGGGGCCAACATAAGAGCAGTGTGCGTCTTTGAGTTGGAGGCGATTTTGTTTTATTCGAATGTTGTTTTATTCGTCATTCCATTGCATTTTCCTAAAATGCTGAAATGAAGTATTATTGTCACTGATTTTGCCTGATATCTTTTATTATTTGTTGAATTATAACATATCAATGCGCACGGTTTTAGTTTCAAACAGTTGCTTTCGTAGGATGTGAGAAGATAGCGTTATTGTTCCATGTATTTCAGGTATTTCTAGTGCCCCACAGTTTCATATACTTCTATTGTTTTGATTTAATTTCTTTTATATCGATTTTATTTAAACAATATATCCTGGTTGATCTACAAAATATTAAAAAAAAAAACAATTGAAAAATCTGCCGACTAAAACAAATTTTTTTAGATTTTATAGCCTATACCAAGAACTTTCTCGAGATTGTATCCAATTTTTGTTCATACTTTCATCAACTTTGTCATGTATTTACACATAGAAAGGCACATTTTCATGAAGCCAATAAAATAAATTTTGATTATTTTTCGAAGAGGAATTACGTTTTTGAAATGAAACATTTCTTTGAAAAATTAAAGTCATGCATTTTCATCACTGATTTAGTATGATATATTTTAACAAATAGTAACTTTATAAAATCAGTTAATATGAAATAATCATGAATAATTAATGTTTTGAAGAATTATTAAAAAATATTTCTTATCTTGCGCCGGGGGACCGCTAAAAAGGCTAAACTCAGGCCACCGGATCAGGCGGAGAATGATGGGAGGGAAGGGCGGAAGCAAGCACGTACACACACGGTCCGTGGTACGTGCTGTCCATTTATAAATTGCATCGATAAATCACGCAGCGCGACGACGATTTCGGGACACTTTCGGGACACTTTCATGCCGGGCAGGGGCCGATCTTGGGTTTGTGACTGGTTTTTTGTTTTAGCTTGCGTTACGGTGGCTTTCTGGCTCTCCTCACATGCCGTCAAGGGGCTGAAACGAGCTGATTGATCCATGTGGGAATGTGTAAAACGCGTGGATTAAGATGCTCTGGAAGGGTTTCTTACGAACGATACCGGTCCGGTTTTATTACGCGTTGAATTCGAGTTGAAAAAGAAACTATTACGAAACTATTACTTTAGGTAAGTATAGCATGCTTTATACGATTCCTTTCGTTTTGTTTTTGAATTTGTGTTGGGTAAATACGAAAACATATCAGAAAAACTGTTGACACTCACGTTTAAAGCAAATTTCAATTAAATATATTATTCACCCAAAATTACATCTGTTACTGTAAAAACCCAAACGTGTGCGTTGTTTTTCAGTCATATTTTTTTTTTAATTGAAATAAATGTAAGATGAATAAATGTAAGAAAATTCTGAACATTTTCGTGCAAAACTTGATTCATTTTCATTCCTCAGGAGCTCTAAGCAGCTTTGAAATGTGTCATATTTTCAGTGGATACTTTACTTTTAAACGATTGCTTATTTTAAATAATACCATATACCATCCAATCATCAATAACAATTCGCCACACTTAGCAAAACATCAAAATGTATTACCCACACAACGGACATTTTGACGAAACCCAAAACCCTAAACCTCTTGTCATGTCCTGTGCTATCATTTTCAGCTATAAACAATTTCAAAATATTTCTTTCCGACCATACTCTCCCGAAAACGAACATTACCTTTCGGAAAAACGAAAAGACCAAATAACACGTTTCCAATGCAATCCCAATTACCTGTACGATAAACTTTGCGTCAGAATGTTAAGAAACAAAAAAAACTCGGTTAAACTGAAGATCGCGGTGCTTATCACTAACATCGAACACGGCTGATGATTGCTCGTTTGCCGCACCAGCTACAACGCAATTTTTCTTTAGTGCCAAGCCCCAAAAAGTACAATAACCTCCCATTCGGATAGAAGATCCGCACGCACCGATATGCGAAATGATCGACAAGCCGGCTTTCGCTTCTGGATACGGATACGGAGCTCGGTGGAAAAAAGATACGGGAGGGCCCTGAGAAAAATGTCAAAATAATTTCCAACAATGCCGTAAGCGAACATTCAAAATATGAAGCGTTATTATTGCGTGTTTTTTTCTGAGAAAAATGTCAAAATAATTTCCAACAATGCCGTAAGCGAACATTCAAAATATGAAGCGTTATTATTGCGTGTTTTTTTTGTTCTTTTAATACATCCGTCAAATTATGCTCCTTTTGTAGCTCGCTGACCCGCTGGTGCCGGTTGGAATGCAATAAAAAATGGTTTTATAATTTTCCCGCTCCACGCCGGGAAAGGCTCCGACGGCTCGATATGCATCCATTGCCCGCGGACTACAACTACCATCTGCACGGGGAACACATCCGCCGAGGCAAGGAACCGGTACGGTGCGGCCACCCGAGCACCAACAACGCGAACGCTCCTGGAAAAGCCCTGCCCTGTCATAATGATGAAACGATACAACCTGCAGCTTAATATTTATATACATTTGCCCTCGGAAAGCGCTCGGTAGGTTGCCATTTGCTTATCACACGGAAACACAGCGGAACGCTACTGGCCCGGGTTGTAGCTTGCAGATACCGGCCTGCTCCTCTCGACGAGTCCTTGACCGGTAGCTGCGGTCCCCGGGACACATTATGCGCAACTTCCCCCGCCGGCCGGACGAACGGATATCAGATATCGGGAGTAATTCTGGCTGTGTTTTTCTTCTTCTCCCTTGATATCACCCCAAGAACGCTTCTTATGTCGATCGCGGATTGCTTCCGGCACCGATCGGGCGTCCGCGATAAGCTCCGGCCTGGTCGACACACACACACCCGCGAGAGCCGCATGACGGACTCTCGCCCGGTCATCAATCTCCGGTGGCAGGCAGCACCGTGATGGACGCAGGCGCAGGTGGGACAGTTTCGGGATGTTATGGGGCCGTAAATTATGAAACCGGTCCACCGCGGTGCAGATAATCTGCCACGCCACGCCACGGGTTTGTGCGAACTCCGAGCGATCGGAGCGATCGATTTCGGATCGATAGACCATAATTATGGGCTACATCGTGGTACGGTTTCCCATCCGGTGTGCCCCCAGGTGGAGGTTGTGCTGCAGCGTTCTGGGACGAATTAAACTCAGCCAGCGTCCGAGGAGGACCAACCGGGGCGACAGCCTTATTACGCTGATGATCGGCAGAGACATCGACGTCATAAAACGATCAACATGGTGACATGTTTTGTTGCCGTTTTTTTTTTGGGGAGCCTGAGATAAGATGATCTACCGGAGCGATTGGCTTTGACGGATTTGCGAATTTTATGAAGAGTATAACGAATTTACATAAAACTCGTAACTATGCTCGTCGTCATAATATTATTTCATAGGTAGTTTATTGTTCTCTATACTTAAACCTAAAGAAGGTGAATCTGTCATTGAAAGCACTACGATTGAACAAAAAGGTCTAGGTAAAACTTTACTTAACACTATAAAGACCGAGCGGTCATTTTGACGGTATATATATAAATATATAATTGCAATATATTACAAAATATATAATTCATATTAATTATCTCTGCGATTTGCAATTCATCAAAAACTAGCAATTCAATAATTATGAAAAAAAATATCATAAGTGTATGTTTACGTAGTGAAAAGATCGCACTATCCTTTTTTTATCAGTCTCTATTAGGACAACAATGAAAAATCTTTTTCATTTTTGTAAAGGTGAAAAACCCGACTTGTCACCATTTTTTTAAAAAATGTGGGTAAAGATAGCTCAAGAAAAAAAGTAAAAAATATGTGCTTAAAGTGTATGAGTGTATGTATGATACATCGTTGAGATATCTGAAAAAAGTCTAAAATTGGCAAAGTTATAAAATTTTAAAA
>KZ068660.1:39446-57810 GCA_002091845.1 Anopheles cracens | reverse complement strand
CCCGGTCTTTGTAGTGTTAATGCAATTCATTTCAAAAGAGTTGGTATTGTATTTCAACAACTGTTACCGTGCAAATCGACATAGCGCGAAATTTCTCGCTGAGACTTTTCTCGCTGTCATTCGATGAATTTTGATGTAAAAGTAGATACATAAAAAATGAGCATGACATCGCTCATTTTACGAGCTCTTTTTTTTGTATGTACTTTTACATCGAAATTCATCGAATGACAGCGAGAAATTTCGCGCTACGTCTATTTGCACGGTTAGAATAAAAAGTTAGTTTAGAACTCGAATTCTTGAAATCTTAGTGAACTGCTAGACTGCTTTAAATCTAAGTAGAATTGACTGCTAGACTGCTATAATTTAAACTACTCGAATTATGTCTGATAAAGACTAAGCCAATAGGAAAAAAAAACAGTAGCAAAACGGACGGTGGAACGCGTATGATCATTCTTGGACATGTCGATTTCGCGATGAAAAAAAGGGCACGGACAACAAACATTTCGTGAGTTTTCTCACAATAACTTAAACAGTTTAGTTTTAATTTTCCAAATTGAAATGAAGACATGTCTAAAAACATGTCTTGCGGGTTTCTTGTTCTTGAGTATCTACAGATACTTTAACTACCCTCAGAGATCGTTTATTTATTTCAAAACATAATTAAGCGCTAAAGACTCAATCAATCGCAATTAAAACCCGCAAGAACTAAGCTTTCGTCTCCAACCGATTGTCGCAACCGACCTCTCCAAGCAGTCCGGACGAACAATTGCGCACGGGGGTAACTTTATTAGGAGCACCGATCGGCCGGGAGAACGGAATGGGCCATTGGTCCGAAACGGAAACGAGTGTTTTGAATTGGAACTATTGTTTTAGGGAGGTTTTCTTTTAGTGCCGTGTTGTTGGAATAAATGTTTCGAATTGTTTTCGTTTGGCGAGCGATCAGCGATTGGTCAGGTCGTGCGATGGATTGCCAAATCAAACTGAATAGACAAATCCGCTCGTCAGAATATATTTGACAATAGCTTGTGTTGACACTTGCAGCCCATAAGTGAAAGGAAAGCACGCTAAACACAATACAATGAAGCTTTAACAGTACACACAGTTTGAATTATAACAAAATGGAAATTATGTACATTTATACGAAGCTGTTGTTGAACTCTATCAAGGATTATCAGTCTTCAAAATGATAAATTCATTTAAAAAAGTTGATAACCTTAATTGAAACCCTGTTGTTGATAAGCAACGTCATGTCGATAGGCAGTTGATGTAATGTGCAGTGAAATTAGACCACCGTCTATATCCCTTTGCGATCCCTGTGCTAGATTAACGGTATGCACTCACCCGAATGAGTGGTGGGCAATCACCGGAGGACACAGGCGATGATCGGAGTAAAGTGATCAGTGACCAGGGAAGAGTTTGTAGCCATCTGATAGTCCCTACCCTGAATCGTCTGTAAGTGTTGCCCTATTGCGTTGCAACACCTGTATTCTGGCTAAGCTATTATGTTTTTTGCTAAGTTTCAAAGCCATATTCTTTGAATTGTAGTTGAATATAATTCCGAAGTTCAACAAGTTATCGCTTGTTATATTTGTAGACGTAGTTTGACAGCTATGCTATTTGTAATTACACTCGATTTTTATTATAAAACATGTTCCTAACACAGTTTTAAATAACAATTTTATGTCGCATTAGTTTGTCAAAGTATAGATTCATTCAATACTTCTTGAATGTCCAGCGGACGTTTAAAGATTATGGAAGGCCCTAAGCGGGTGAATGAGAAAGCGGCTAGAAAATTGATTTGCTAGGTTCTGAAACCCTCTTAGCTCGAGCTTTCGTTGCTCAGAGTTATGATGATATAAGATGATCGATATAGGATCATATAAAGTAATCGAGTTTCTGGAGTATGTAGCTCTTTGTTTTTGACATCCTACGCATTGAACATCGTATCCAGAGCAAGTTTCAGCGCCGGACGAACAATTGCGCACGGGGGTAACTTTATTAGGAGCACCGATCGGCCGGGAGAACGGAATGGGCCATTGGTCCGAAGCGGTAACGAGTGTTTTGAATTGGAACTATTGTTTTAAGGAGGTTTTTTTTAGTGCCGTGTTGTTGGAATAAATGTTTCGAATTGTTTTCGTTTGGCGAGCGATCAGCGATTGGTCAGGTCGTGCGATGGATTGCCAAATCAAACTGAATAGACAAATCCGCTCGTCAGAATATATTTGACAATAGCTTGTGTTGACACTTGCAGCCCATAAGTGAAAGGAAAGCACGCTAAACACAATACAATGTAGCTTTAACAGTACACACAGTTTGAATTATAACAAAATGGAAATTATGTACATTTATTCAAAGCTGTTGTTGAACTCTATCAAGGATTATCAGTCTTCAAAATGATAAATTCATTTAAAAAAGTTGATAACCTTAATTGAAACCCTGTTGTTGATAAGCAACGTCATGCCGATAGGCAGTTGATGTAATGTGCAGTGAAATTAGACCACCGTCTATATCCCTTTGCGATCCCTGAGCTAGATTAACGGAATGCACTCAGCCAAATGAGTGGCGAACAACGACCGGAGGGTACAGGCGATAATCGGAGTAAAGTGACCAGTGACCAGGGAAGAGTTTGTAGCCATCTGATAGTCCCTACACTGAATCATCTGTAATTGTTGCCCCATTGCGTTGCAACACCTGTATTCTGGCTAAGCTATTATGGTTTTTGCTAAGTTTCAAAGTCATATTCTTTTAATTGTAGTTGAATATAATTCCGAAGTTCAATAAGTTATCGCTTGTTATATTTGTAGACGTAGATTGACAGCTATGCTATTTGAAATGCTACTCGATTTTTATTAAAAAACATTATCCCAACACAGTTTTAAATAACAATTTCATGTTGCATTAGTTTGTCAAAGTATAGATTCATTCAATACTTTTTGAATGTCCAGCGGACGTTTAAAGTTTATGGAAGACCCTAAGCGGGTGAATGAGAAAGCGGGAAGAAAATTGATTTGCTAGGTTCTGAAACCCTCTTAGCTCGAGCTTTCGTTGCCCGGAGTTATGATGATATAAGATGATCGATATAGGATCATATATAGTAATCGAGTTTCTGGAGTATGTAGCTCTTTGTTTTTGACATCCTACGCATTGAACATCGTATCCAGAGCAAGTTTCAGCTTTTTTTTTGCGGACCGCCCGTCCACTCCTCACCAGGAGAATTCGCCTCCCTTCCCCATCCGGTGCAATCAGCCACCTCGTTAGGCTCACCAGGGTCGGGTTCGCCTCGGGCCTGAAAAAAAATGGTTCGCGCGCCTGCAATCTTGATCTATCGTATCGCGCGAAATCAATCGTGCTTCATTTGGGCGATCATTACGCCGGACGAACAATTGCGCACGGGGGTAACTTTATTAGGAGCACCGATCGGCCGGGAGAACGGAATGGGCCATTGGTCCGAATCCCCCCCCCCCCCCCCCCCTCCGAGAAAGCAGAACGCTTGGCTTCGGTGTGCTCGGAACGTATAACGCTCGAATGACATCGTCCGGCTTCGGGACGCTCGGTTCGGATCAGAATCGACGAAAGGCAGACGACGACGGCCGCGGGACGCGAGGCGAGAATCGAAACACAAATCTTGATGTGTCGTATTTTTGATGGCAATCAATCTGTTTCTGGCGTAGGATTAGTACCGGTTTCTACAAAATGTCTCGCGCCCTTGCGTCTCCGTCCTGTCCTCCTCAACTCCCTCCCTGAGTGTCCCTCTCGACAAAACTAGAAAGATTCCACGAGCCCGATCTCTTCCCGGTTGCCCATTAAATCATCTGATTACAATGAAACGCTTGACAGCGGACCGTATCATCGGCTCCGAACCCTTCAAGCTTCAACCTCACCTCAAACCACCTACCCCCCACCCATAGCTCGAAGCCAGATTCAGTGGTTGACTATTTTATTGTAGCGGCTCACAACCGGGTACGCCAAATCGATCGTGATCGCTCGATCGTTCGCCGATCGAGTTTGAGCTCAATTCGGATCGCCACAGTTCCACGGGGTTTTTTTTGCGGACCGCCCGTCCACTCCTCACCAGGAGAATTCGCCTCCCTTCCCCATCCGGTGCAATCAGCCACCTCGTTAGGCTCACCAGGGTCGGGTTCGCCTCGGGCCTGAAAAAAAATGGTTCGCGCGCCTGCAATCTTGATCTATCGTATCGCGCGAAATCAATCGTGCTTCATTTGGGCGATCATTACGCCGGACGAACAATTGCGCACGGGGGTAACTTTATTAGGAGCACCGATCGGCCGGGAGAACGGAATGGGCCATTGGTCCGAAGCGGTAACGAGTGTTTTGAATTGGAACTATTGTTTTAAGGAGGTTTCTTTTAGTGCCGTGTTGTTGGAATAAATGTTTCGAATTGTTTTCGTTTGGCGAGCGATCAGCGATTGGTCAGGTCGTGCGATGGATTGCCAAATCAAACTGAATAGACAAATCCGCTCGTCAGAATATATTTGACAATAGCTTGTGTTGACACTTGCAGCCCATAAGTGAAAGGAAAGCACGCTAAACACAATACAATGAAGCTTTAACAGTACACACAGTTTGAATTATAACAAAATGGAAATTATGTACATTTATTCAAAGCTGTTGTTGAACTCTATCAAGGATTATCAGTCTTCAAAATGATAAATTCATTTAAAAAAGTTGATAACCTTAATTGAAACCCTGTTGTTGATAAGCAACGTCGGGCACGGACAACAAACATTTCGTGAGTTTTCTCACAATAACTTAAACAGTTTAGTTTTAATTTTCCAAATTGAAATGAAGACATGTCTAAAAACATGTCTTGCGGGTTTCTTGTTCTTGAGTATCTACAGATACTTTAACTACCCTCAGAGATCGTTTATTTATTTCAAAACATAATTAAGCGCTAAAGACTCAATCAATCGCAATTAAAACCCGCAAGAACTAAGCTTTCGTCTCCAACCGATTGTCGCAACCGACCTCTCCAAGCAGGCCCGAGTGTTTCCCCGTGCACGTCCATAAACAATGCTAAACAATGTCGAAACCGAACCTGCGGAATGCTGCAAGTGAACCGCGCCAACCAATCGTACACAAATTCTGGGTGAGCACGAGAAGAAGAAGAAAAGAGACAAAAAAAGCCAACCAAAATCAAACTACGCCGTGCGTCCAACAGAACGGAGCAGATTAAATCTGTGAACACGCCAGATACACAGGCGGATAGAAACGTTCGCGAAGCAGCGTTTGTACTTTTGCCGCGTTTTGTTCGAACGCCCCGGCCCCGGCGTTGGTGAGGACTGGTCAACAAAAAGCGAAATAATAAAATAAAACAACCCATGCGCCTCACCCCCCCCCCCCCCCCCGAGCGGGAGGCCAGTGCCGCAAAGGAGCTATTAAATATTCCACACAACCGATTCGTCTCGCGCGGGTTGCGGATGCCGCCCGCGCTTGAACTTTCCGCCGTGAAGCGACGCGAAAGGCGCAGGAAATCTCTGCACACCCGAGGGCAGCCAGCAACGCCGAACCCGCTGATAAGCTTCGGAACCCCCCGCGCGAATGTCGGCCAGAGCCGCCACATTTAAGTCTAATTTACGATAATAACATTTAAAAGATTTGATTTACGACGACGCGTCCCGTTTCGGACGGTTCGGTAGCGCGCGCGCGCGCACTCTTTGGCTGCTACTCCACAGCAGGTTCTGAACGGGGCGGCCGGAAAACTATTCGGTACGGATCATTAGTAATCGAGTTTCTGGAGTATGTAGCTCTTTGTTTTTGACATCCTACGCATTGAACATCGTATCCAGAGCAAGTTTCAGCTAGTAGGAAGACTGCTGGAAGGAAGATCAAGAAGGAAACGCTAGCAAGGCAGAGCAAATAGGAGAATAGTCTTCTTCCATCACGACTTTCCTGAGAGACCTCACTCTGACGCTGTCTACACTACTAGGCATACAAGCAGCCGATAGCAGAAGATCGCTATTTAAAATCGATTTCAAAATAATCGTCGAGGTCTGCCATTCCTCGGAATATTATCCCAGTAAGAAGTAAGGCTCTTATGACGTAATAGTTGTTTAATATTATCTATAATAGATTGTTTTGAGACAGAATAGAAAGAGACAGAAAGAGACAGATAGAATAAAGCATCCAACCTCAAATGGATATACTTTTCCGAACAAATTGAACGTGCAAACAATAAACGCGTAAAGACAATAAATAATAAAATAATGTCTGGCTCATTAACACTCCCAGCTCTCAAGCATCGGTCAAAATATTGCTGCCGGTTTTTGGGCCTGCATTTTGACACAGTCAACCCGCACACATTTGCCGCCCATCCGCTCTCTCAACCCCACGATTCCTCTCCTCTCCCCCACCCCACGGAGCAATCCTTTCGCAACCTTTAATAAGCGCTCCGCCGCAAATGAGCTGCAGCAGTCCTGCAGTCATAAATCAAACGGACGCCCTCGCTTAGAGAATCAACTCACGCGCGAAACCTCGCGTCCCCAAGCCCATCCACCGACCCACCCCCCGAACGGTGGAAAATTTATTCCGAAACGCCGTTGTGGGTCAGCGAAAACTTTTCGGACATCATATTTCAAGCCCGGTGAGAACTTCGTTCGGTTCTGGTGACTTGTTTGGCTCTCTCTCTCTCGCTCGCTCTGGCTTCGGAAGCCTCCCTTTGAAGTGGCGGGCGGATTTGGCGGAACCGAGTTTCCCCGGGGCCGGTTGCCACCGGGTTTTGCGAACGTTTCGCGACACTGGTGTCGAGTTTTTTGAAGTGCGCGACTGGCATGACGCGGGAATTCATCGAATGATTTAACGCGAAACTTGTGTTCCATTGGGAAACGATACTGGTGCGTCTAGTTGAGAGTTGTTCGAGATTCATAATAGATGCTTGTTAATAGTGCAGACGAGCTAAGCAAATTATTACACAAGAAACTACACTAGATGACACTCCCTTCTCAACATCAACTATTGCTGGCTCAGGGCTTCAGTATTCAGAAACATATTCAAAAATATATGTATTCTTGCGGGTGTAAAATTGAGCGGAAAATCCAGCTTCAGCAGTTCCTGATTTATGGCAGCTGACATTGACTACAGAAACACAACGTAAAGTTTTTGCACTGCTAACAAGTTTCTTACAAACAACAACTTCATAGTGCAGTCAAGGAATTTCGGGAAATGTTTTTTTCTAATTCCCGACATGATTTTGAATAGATTTCAAATAGTTCACCAAAATCGAAAAATCTGAAATGTCTGATTTGAAGGTGGCTAGAATCGTTTTATTTTTATTATTTTTAAGTGGCCATTACTCTAAAATCTATAGTAGTATATTCTGAAAATAGTTCATTACCTATATAACTTCAATGGAATATAAAATATTCTTCCTTTTTGTTTGCTCTCTTAGAGGACATTCGAGGTGTGCCGCTTCCTCGTTGACCGATGACCACGAGCGAAATTTATGACATGCGATCGCAGTAGACAGGGCGAACTCTCGGCCTCCTTCGCTCGCCCGTTCGCCAGTCGAGCGAAGGGTCACGCGATCAGCGGCAAACAAGGATCGCTGCTGGCGCAACACTAATCCCACTCGAGCTCAAGGAGAAAACGGATGGAACCGGGACACACAGGCACACCGTTTTTGTTTTTGGCGCACCAGTGGCCCGGAACGAAGTTGACATATTTTTGTACAATAATAAACATAATATAGAAACAAATGTAATTTGGTTTGATAAAGTATCTTTGACCGTTTATTTTTACTATCCGTTTAAAAAAAGTCGCTTTTTTTAATGCATACGTTAATCTTCAATGTTCAACCGTTTTAAATACGTCCCAAAAACCGAAATCCAATCGCATCCATGAGCTAGTAACATGAACGTACTTGCGAAAAGTGAGCGAATGTATAAAAAATAAGGCAAAAATATTTTCCCCGTCTAGAGCTGATGCCTAACCTTCTTGCTGGCACTAGCTAGCAATATAAATAAGTTGAATTTTTTCACGAACCTCTTCAGAACAAATGTCAAATATCATCCTCGTTGTTTAATTGTTTGATGATATTTCGATAAACACTTTTCGTTCAACCCTCGTCGTTGCACTGCTAGGAAGCAAAAAAGCACTCAATTTCTCTCAACATGCGCGATCTCCTTTCCCATCGCTATCGCCATCGAGACGGCGCTGTCATCATTCTCGTCAACGCTCGACTACACCGCGACTTCTGAACCGATCCAACCCATCCCGAGCCTTCCGAGACACGCAGCGCCCGACCGGCCGAGGCTCCATTCATGCCGCGGTGAAATATGATGACAGCCGAACACGAGGGAAGGCAGCTGAGCGGCGAGCCCAACCTCCCAGCACAGCTCCAGTAAAGTCGATCATCTCCGTAGATCGGTGGCCGCGGTCGGCAGAAGGACTCGGCGATAGATCCGCATCCGCTGAAACGGCGCCCGACTTTCCCGCATCGCACAACCGCTGGAGCGAAAACGAAAGTCCGCAATCACGATAAAGCGAGACCTTTCGGGGGGAACAATTCGTACCGTGCCGCTTCCTCGTTGACCGATGACCACGAGCGAAATTTATGACATGCGATCGCAGTAGACAGGGCGAACTCTCGGCCTCCCTCGCTCGCCCGTTCGCCAGTCGAGCGAAGGGTCACGCGATCAGCGGCAAACAAGGATCGCTGCTGGCGAAACACTAATCCCACTCGAGCTCAAGGAGAAAACGGATGGAACCGGGACACACAGGCACACCGTTTTTGTTTTTGGCGCACCTACAACATACTGTCAAAATTTGGCGCCTCTATCACTTCATTTACATTAGCTATGGTCAAAACAGTGAAAGAACTCCATTCTAAGATTTTTTCGAACCGCCTGCTCAATGCGAGCTTAACAAAGTTCGAGCCATTGTGACACACTTTGTATTGGCCGGATACTATTGGCCATTTTTTATAAGATTCAGGCACTTTTGAAGGAGGTAAAATCTATCTATCTATCTATCTAAAATCTAAAATCTAACAGTATATTCAAATAATTTCGTGGGCAAAACCGGGGATGAATTCATGAAAATTTTCGACCTCGGAACTGAAGATAATTCCAACATCTATTTTTTCGACACCTATGGCCAAAGTGTGAAGTTTGGTGGTGCCCGGCGGGCGAGTTCGCTTGCGCCCGCCCGTTTGCGCGTGATTAATGGTTCGTTTGCTCAGCAAATTTGCGAGCTGCGCGCCGGGTTTGTGTGTTGATAAATTGAATTGTACAGCTGGAAGCAATGCGGCGGCGCACGATAGCTTTCCCATCTATGCTGTGAGCAATTTATGTATGCGTTTTGAATTTTAAGTAATTATTACCAACTTTTGTTTGCCCTTGCCAAATGGGTCGGAAATATAGGGTATTTCATGGATCCATTATTGTTTATGTGGACACACATCTTATATAAACACTATAATTTAGAACAATAATAATTCATTACGAATTTAAATGTATTTTTAAAAATTCAATTGTTCATTTCATCATTAGTTTTGAATCATAAATTTATTTATTTATAGGACTCTAGCCTTATTACACTTTTATACAAGCCGTACCTCAACTCTGCAACCAGCTGTTTATTGAGATTATAACGAAAATTCGAAGAGATAGATAATACTGATGCTCCACAAAGATGAAGTTCGTAACAAAATACGTTTTTTCATGTTTTTGCATTTATTTTATTTTATTTTATTTTTGCTATTTTTACCAACAACAAAATTGATCCATGTAACATACGAGCAGTTACAAAAATGAGTTTTCTTCAAAATAAATAATCGTTTCAAAATTCGTAAAAGCACACATGGAATTTCAAAACGACATTGAACACGTGGACATATTTTTTATACCTTTTCCAAGCAGTTTTTTTGCAATAAATACGAAAATTTGTGTCATTTTATTTTTGTTTTACGACAATACGGACAATTACGACTAAGGCCGTCATACTAAATAAAATAAATTATTTTTGTTTTATTTTTTTGATCACATATTTTGGCTGCAATTTTTACTGTCATAAGGCTGAAAGCTTAACTGTTCAAACCATGTATAGATATGCTGGTTAAAACCATGTAATATGTACGAAAAATAATTTAAATATACTATAATTGACTAACGTATGCATTAGAAAAAGCGACAAAATGCTTCGATTTTTCATTAAAACCACCCAGTGGTCGGTCGTTCATTCAGTGGTCAATGTATACTTGTTGACAACATACTGTCAAAATTTGGCGCCTCTATCACTTCATTTACATTAGCTATGGTCAAAACAGCGGAAGAATTCCATTCTACGATTTGTTATTACCGCCTGCTCAATCAGTGCCTAACAAAGTTCGTGCTATTGTGACACACTTTGTATTGGCCGGATACTATTGGCCATTTTTTATAAGATTCAGGCACTTTTGAAGGAGGTAAAATCTATCTATCTATCTATCTAAAATCTAAAATCT
Organism: Anopheles cracens; assembly: GCA_002091845.1. NCBI lineage: Eukaryota > Metazoa > Arthropoda > Insecta > Diptera > Culicidae > Anopheles > Anopheles cracens. The sequence goes on along the minus strand of KZ068660.1, from coordinate 47,351 downwards.
AACAGTATATTCAAATAATTTCGTGGGCAAAACCGGTGCCGACGTCAAAATTTAAAAAAAACCTTGAAAACTACACGTAAAAATTTTCGGAGCCCGAGCTCCATGAAATGGCATATAGGGGCAGTAGTCCTTGACCTACAATAAAAATTTCAGACTTTTTCGATCAAAGATGTGCGAACGCTTCACTTTATACCTCAAAAAGGAAGAAGAAGAACGCAACTCGTGACATTTGGTATTCAAATTACGTTTTTATTGTGCATTATGCTTTTTCAAGTCACAATTGATAAAGTTTTGTATTATTTGTAAAGAAAAACACTTTTTATTCGATCTACACGATTTTCCATAGCTTCTGCAATTGACATGTAACTTTCTCTATGAAAACACTGTGGAAGTGGATATTCATAGTGATGCCATTTCCACAATTTTGATCGGATTTTTTTTTTCGTAGGTTCTGGACTACTGTTCCTATATGCCATTTCATGGAATTCGGGCTCCAAGAACTTTTACGTTTATATTTTTTTAAAGATCTTATTGACATTGGAATAAATGCCATATTAACAGGAAATATAACCAAGGAGAATTGTAACAAATGTCATAGATACAATGAGTAGTTTATGTAAATAATATTGAACTAAATTTGGCAGATACTTTTGTAATAGATAATAGAAATATTAATAAGCAATCAGCATTTGACAATCCGACGTCATTCTGTAAAAATAAATAATAAAAGACAATTAGTACTTTTCAGCGAAAGTTATCAAAAACTTTTTTATCAGCTCGAACGATATTCCTGAATATCAAATTGCTTTTGAAGAAATTTCCAAGAAGAGACTATACTATTATTTTCTGTACATCTATTTTTCTATGATACGCTATTATAAGCAAACCAAAACATCTGAAATAGAAGATTTACAGAAGAATCCAACATTTATGCAAATACGTTGAAAGAAGGGGCACAAGCAGGAGCAAAAAATAGAAAAAAGCCGTACAATCGTTGATCTTTTACTGAAATATCGCAATTTTTTTATAAAATTTTTACACCCAACATTACCTTAGAGGCTCTCAAATATACTCAAATCGTTTAGTTAAGCAACAATCGCTTTCTGCAACAATTTTGTTGACGAAATTTAAAAATAACATTTTAAAATTGTTTTTTTCCAAAATTATGCCCAGCCTTGAACATTTGTGCAACAAAGTTTTTGAGCTTTGGAACAAGGATTCATTTTTTTATTTATTAAACATCAAGTGTGCACTTTCTGAGTTTGCCACTGCCGAATTCCATGAAATGGCATGTAGGGGCAGTAGTCCATGACCTACAATAAAAATTTCAGAATTTTCCGATCAAAATTGTACGATTGGCTTCACTTTATACCTCAAAAAAGAAGAAGAAGAAGACGAAGAAAATTCGAAAATTCATGTTTTCCACTTATAATTCGTGACATTCGCTATTCATATTACGTTTTTATTGTGCATTATGCTTTTTCAAGTCACAATTGATAAAGTTTTGTATTATTTGTAAAGAAAAACACTTTTTATTCGATCTACACGATTTTCCATAGCTTCTGCAATTGACATGTAACTTTCTCTATGAAAACACTGTGGGAGTGGATATTCATAGTGATGCCATTTTCACAATTTTGATCGGATTTTTTTATTTTTTAATTTTTTTTCGTAGGTTCTGGGCTACTGTTCCTATATGCAATTTCATGGAATTCGGGCTCCGAGAAATTTTACGTATAGTTTACAAGGTTTTTTAAATGTTGACGTCGGCGGATTTTTACTTGAATTTTAGTTCAGTTTCGTTTTACTACACTAATCGATGTTTGCATGTATTCCATGAGATGTTATCATTTGTCAATGTTTGAACACGTGTTTTCGTTTCCAGGAGTTCATGTTTTGCTATTCAATTTTATGGAAATATGTTTTGTATTACACTACTTATTTCAATAATCGTAAACTACCCTTCACTTTTATTATCTTACATTTTATTACAATGTTTGACGAATATCCATTAACGCGAATATATTTCTATCCATATAAGCTGATGAATGGGTGGAATGAATTTCAGGCGAGGCGCGCCCACCGTACCACCCCGCCGTCCGCCTCTGTAAATCCTAGACGAGCCTAATAAATACAAATTCCCTCATCACTCACCCGATTAAGCAGCCGCACCGTGGAGGGTCCGCGAGCGCCTACTCCACACGCCCGTTCAGCTCAGGACGTACCATTGTGCGTAGGAACGGGTCGCCCTCAAAACTGCACATCCATTCTGCGCACACTTCAACACCCGACGATCGGGGCCGGGCAGAAAAGCGATTTCCGGGAGCCATAGCGCCCCGGTCGGAATGTTCTTCTCGCTGTCTCGCTCTTTCTCTCCCCGGTTGCTTCGAACGGCGGGTAATTGAATTAAACACTAACTAACGATGGGCCGTAAAAACAGAAATTGAAATTTAGCACCCATTCAAATCATAATCAAAACGCATTTTACATCCCCCCCGGGCCAATCCCATCATAAATTCTACGCTCACTCGGTACCGGGGCGAGGACGCGCGTAGTGTCCTGGTGTCCGGTCCTGTTGTCCCGCGAGCCCGAGCAGATGACCCCGGGCCGGCCGACCAAGAATGAAGGCATAAATTACACTTTTATTTAGCGCTCGACGTGCGGCGAGCCCGCCCTACGGCGTTGGGAAGCAACCAAACGGGCCTCGGGCCTTTTCCCGAGGGCTCGACATCGTCTTCGCGTCGAGCCGTCTTATCCATCCGACCCGAGCCATTGTTATTAATGTTGATTATTTGTTAATCGACGCCTAGCCGACCGGCGCGCCTGTCGCATATGGAGTGGTGCGATAGTTCATTTTAATATTCCTCACCAGCTGGCCCGCTACAGATCGGAACGGTATAGATCAATTGTCGCTGGCGATGGTGTGTGTGTGTGTGTGTGTGTGTGTGCGTGCCGTTTGCCTGCCAACACCTCCGAGAACCTCGAAGTTACGGGTGATCTGAAAGCCTCCGCTTTTGCGTCGGCTTACTTTACTTTCCATTAACAAACGGAGCGAAAGGAGGAGAGCAAAACGAAGACATCCACTCGTCCAAGGAGACCATGTGAGCCAGCTGGCTGCGAAAGCAGTCGCGGCGCCCGTAATGAGATGGAAAGCAGTACCACGGTCGCACATTGCCATATATGCCGGGGTTTGGGAGCTGTGGCCTCACTTAGCGCAACCGGATCAACTTTTAGTGCGCCGTGCCGTGTAGGCCGCGCGCACTCTTATCCGAGCCGAGCCGTTATTGCTCGCAACGCGCAGCACCCGCGCAAGCACATCACCCTTGCCGGGACCAACCGCAGCGGGTCCGTTGGCGACGCGGCAGATCGGCCCGGAGGTGTTATTTATAGTGCGCTCGTCGGAGGTCGGAGCATGATCTGGTCCTTTATTGCGATTCTAAGGGGTCGGAGAGTGGACTGTGGCGCTCCTACCGGGCGAGATGTATTGGTTTTGACGGTGGATTCTGTAACTTATTGCCTATCTTGGAACAATGGTTGGGAAAGATTCTCTTAGAGCAAAGAGAGAATTACTAAATTAATATTGTTTTCAAGAATGTTCTATATTAACTGGAGTTTATTAATCACATCAAGTGTTTTCAATACGTGTTTTTTGCTTCATAAAAAACTAAATTCTGCATAACAATTCAATTCTTTTCTAGCAACATTTTAATTGGAAGTTTTAAATACGGTCATATATTTTTATATTAATTTTGTACACCCATTTTTCCAATAAGGAAACGAGGAACCCGAACTGCTCGATTGTTATTCAAAAAATGTTCCTTATATTCGAGCAAATCAATCGAAAACGCATAGCTTATGCAATCCGCAGTACACGAGTCACGAATGCTGTAGAATTCCATAGCATCTTCTTAAAATTATTCCATGATTCTAGCGACACCAAAAACGATGACGAAAATTGTAACCGTGCAAATAGACGTAGCGCGAAATTTCTCGCGAGAAAAGTAGCTCAATTTAGCAAAGTGAGCTACTTGTCTCGCGAGATTTTTCTATTGTTGCATTTTTTGTTGCTGAAACCTAAAATAAATTAAGCCTATTAATATATTTAATATTTTGTAGATTCGCAACAACTAAAATTGTGGTAAATGTCTTCACCACAATGTTTTGTTTGCATTTAGAGACGAAAGACAGATTGAGCACACAAAGAAATTGAGCTAATTCTATGTTTGCGATGACAATGAGACGCTGTTTTTTATGTATGTACTTTACATAGAAAAAACATCGAATGACAGCGAGAAATTTCTCGCGAGAAATTTCGCGCTACGTCTATTTGCACGGTAACTGCAAACTGCAAAAAATAGACAAACTTGACACATTTGGAATAAAATACAGAGTCTGATTTGTGTTGCATAGATTGTTCTCACACACATGGTGTGTGTCTCGGATAAAAGTTGATCAAACTTTTAGCATCAAGTTATCGTTTTGCAGGGGCTGGAATTTTGCTACAGTATCGACATCAAATTTACATAAAATTATCCATTTTTCATTCAGATCACAAACAAAATATGATTCAAAGTCATTCTTTCCATTTTCATTTCAGTCAGTTCAGCATAGAAATGAAAATATTTCATACGAGCCGCACGGATAATCCATTCAACTGGTTATTCGAGCAATAGTTGACGAACCCTGTATTGTCAAACCCGGTCAATCCTTTGTTATTGTTTACATTTTTACTGCCGACGTAGCGAATTTGTGTAATGTTATTCCTTTTTTGTACCAAAAACTATTTACCTAAAAACTATTTAGAAAACCTTTTTTGTTTTCGTGTTGTATTTAAGAATTTCTCGTAGAAGTCATGAGCAAAGTAGTGCTTGTTACCGGTGGAACCGGATTGATCGGGAAGGCCATTGCAACGGTGATCAAAGAAGAGAATCCGGTCGATGAGCGATGGGTCTTCGTTGGTTCAAAGGATGCCGATCTAACGTGAGTCTAATTCCTCCAAAGTAGATAAAAATCTGTGTTTTCATGCAATCAATGCACTCCTTTCAGTGATCTAGCAGCTAGATCAATTGTCGCTGGCGATGGTGTGTGTGTGTGTGTGTGTGTGTGTGCGTGCCGTTTGCCTGCCAACACCTCCGAGAACCTCGAAGTTACGGGTGATCTGAAAGCCTCCGCTTTTGCGTCGGCTTACTTTACTTTCCATTAACAAACGGAGCGAAAGGAGGAGAGCAAAACGAAGACATCCACTCGTCCAAGGAGACCATGTGAGCCAGCTGGCTGCGAAAGCAGTCGCGGCGCCCGTAATGAGATGGAAAGCAGTACCACGGTCGCACATTGCCATATATGCCGGGGTTTGGGAGCTGTGGCCTCACTTAGCGCAACCGGATCAACTTTTAGTGCGCCGTGCCGTGTAGGCCGCGCGCACTCTTATCCGAGCCGAGCCGTTATTACTCGCAACGCGCAGCACCCGCGCAAGCACATCACCCTTGCCGGGACCAACCGCAGCGGGTCCGTTGGCGACGCGGCAGATCGGCCCGGAGGTGTTATTTATAGTGCGCTCGTCGGAGGTCGGAGCATGATCTGGTCCTTTATTGCGATTCTAAGGGGTCGGAGAGTGGACTGTGGCGCTCCTACCGGGCGAGATGTATTGGTTTTGACGATGGATTCGGTAACTTATTGCCTATCTTGGAACAATGGTTGGGAAAGATTCTCTTAGAGCAAAGAGAGAATTACTAAATTAATATTTTTTTCAAGAATGTTCTATATTAACTGGAGTTTATTAATCACATCAAGTGTTTTCAATACGTGTTTTTTTGCTTCATATAAAGCTAAATTCTGTTTAACAATTCAATTCTTTCTTAGCAACATTTTAATTTGAATTTTTAAATACGGTTATATATTTTTATATTAATTTTGTACACCCCTATTTCCAATAAGAAAACGAGGAACCCGAACTGCTCGATCGTTATTCAAAAAATGTTCCATATATTCGAGCAAATCAATCGAAAATGCGTAGCTTATGCAATCCGCAGTACACGAGTCACGAATGCCGTAGAATTCCATAGCATCTTCTCAAAATTATTGCATGATTCTTGCGACACCAAAAACGATGACGAAAATTGTAACTGCAAACTGCATAAAATAGACAAACTGTACACATTTGGAATAAAATACAGAGTCTGATTTATTTTGCATAGATTGTTCTCACACACATGGTGTGTGTGTGTCTCGGATAAAAGTCGATCAAACTTTTAACATCAAGTTATCGTTTTGCAGGGGCTGGAATTTTGCTACAACATCGAGAACATAGATTCTTATTCCTATTTACATCATATTCACCATTTTTCATTCAGATCACAAACAAAACGTGATTCAAAGTCATTATTTCGAATTTCATTTCAGTCAGTTCAGAATAGAAATGAAAATATTTCATACGAGTCGCACGGATAATCCATTCTACCGGTTATTCGAGCAATAGTTGACGAACCCTGTATTGTCAAACCCGGTCAACGCTTTGTTATTGTTTACATTTTTACTGCCGACGTAGCGAATTTGTGTAATGTTATTCCTTTTTTGTACCAAAAACTATTTACCTAAAAACTATTTAGTAAACCTGTTCTGCTTTCGTGTTGTATTTAAGAATTTCTCGTAGAAATCATGAGCAAAGTAGTGCTTGTTACCGGTGGAACCGGATTGATCGGGAAGGCCATTGCAACGGTGATCAAAGAAGAGAATCCGGTCGATGAGCGATGGGTCTTCGTTGGTTCAAAGGATGCCGATCTAACGTGAGTCTAATTCCTCCAAAGTAGATAAAAATCTGTGTTTTCATGCAATCAATGCACTCCTTTCAGTGATCTAGCAGCTACGCGGGAAATGTTTCTGAAGCATCGCCCAACGCACGTGGTTCACCTGGCAGCGATGGTCGGAGGATTGTTCCACAACATGAGCAACAATCTGGACTTTCTGCGCAAGAACTTGCTTATCAACGATAACATACTGCTGCTCAGCCACGAGCTACAGGTGAAGAAGGTAGTGTCGTGTCTGTCGACGTGCATATTCCCCGACAAAACCACTTATCCCATCGATGAAACTATGGTCAGTATGGGATCCGTGACAATAAGTCGTAAGTGTGTAAATTACAATTGTTTTTCTTTGATCAGATCCATAATGGACCACCGCACGATTCAAACTTTGGCTACAGCCATGCCAAGCGCATGATCGACGTCCTAAACAGAGCCTACAATCAAAAGTATGGCGACATGTTCACTTCCGTAGTGCCTTGCAATGTGTTTGGACCGCACGATAACTTCGTGCCGGGTGTTAGCCACGTCATCCCGGGAATGATTCACCGTCTGCACGAGCTGATGTTTGTGAAAGATCCCGACGTAAGTTCACAGTTGAATGGCTACCTGAAAGGATATGACAATAAATCATCTTTCCAACCCTCGCAGCAACCACAAGAAAGCAAAGTGTTCTCTGTGTACGGTACGGGCAAACCGCTCCGGCAGTTCATCTACTCGCTCGACCTGGCCAAGCTGTTCATCTGGGTGCTTCGGCACTACGAAAACGTCGACCCGATCATCCTCTCCGTGGACGAGTCGGCCGAGGTTTCGATCGCTCAGCTGGCCGAATCCCTTGCGAAGGCGTTCGATTTCAAGGGACGGCTCGAGTTCGACACCACCAAAGCCGACGGTCAGTACAAGAAGACGGCCTCGAATGCGAAGCTACGGCAGCATTTACCCGACTTCCGGTTTACGGACTTCGATGCCGCGATTAAGGACACGGTGCAGTGGTACATCACGAACTACGAGCAGGCGAGAAAGTAACGCGAGGAATTTGAGATCGAAGCGAACTTGTTTTATTAAACACAAAAGTTGATTTATGTGAACTTTCAAATGCCTCATTTAC
>KZ068660.1:24328-39436 GCA_002091845.1 Anopheles cracens | reverse complement strand
CTTAGACAATCCGGGCATACGACTGTTCCTCTATCCATTTGGACGACCTGAACGAGCTTTAAAAACTGTCGTTTTTCTACTGGCATGGTTAAAGGTACCCTTGGTAATTCAATGGTGTGATGTAGGCAATGATCATTCTTACAAGCCAATACAATTTAATTTCAACTTTAAAGACCAACGAAGATTTCAACTTTCATGCCATAAACAGACTTGTAGGGAATGAAAAGATGGAACATGTGAAGCAAGTGTTTTGTCATCTTATCAATAACCTGATCTGATCTGTGTTGGATTTCCTTTCCGGAATCCTCTGTCTTAGACCAGGTGTTGCCCAACCGGGGTTACAGAGTATTCTGATCACAGCTTTCTAATAGTAAATGAACCTGGCACTAGTAAATGAAATACCCCGTCATCAATGATTGGTTCATGGAAGAAAACCGACACAAACACCCAATGATTATTTCCTAAAAACGATGAAAGCTTACGTTATTTATTATGTACAGGTAATTAAATAATATTACAGATATAAAAAGATAGTATCGTCTCGTCGTGCTATCCGCTCCGCATGCTTCCGTTTAGTGGGAGGGCGTGCGGGGGCGCGTGGGCTGTGTGTGAGTGAGCCTTCTTTGCAGTCCTCGTGCTGGTGTGGTTAAATTGGTAACGTTTCGGTATAGACTCCCAGTTCAGCAAGCTCCTCAGATAAGGGGGTTTCCCCACGGAGTACACATCCTCCTGACACATGCTCATGCTTAAGAGATACGATCTTGTGGTGCAAATTAAAACTCGACAGTAGTTGAGCATGTGGTGTGCTTCACAATACCCCACGGTGGTGTGAATGGTGGAACCATTTGTCATGTGTTGCTGTGATGATGATGATGGGCCTAGCCTACTACTGTGCCGATCTCTAGATACGAGCGCTATTCTTGTGTGTTGTAAAGTTAAGCAAAAAAGGACCCTTAAAGCTAGCCTTGAAGTAGCGTTAGAACAGGGACACACCAGGGGATCGAGCTGCCCGTGGTCACTGCCCACACACACACACACTTACGCCGGACCACACTCCCCGTTGGAGCACCTTGTTGGACGGGAGCGTGCTTAAGATTGTTCGGGGGTGAAGGTGAAAAGATTAACGTGTTGATTTGTTTCCGACCGGTCGTTTCCGATCGGACTTCCGCTTGATGGAGGTTTTGGGTGCGTTGGAAAAGGGGGACAAAAAGATACTTAACACTAGTTAGCAGCACACAAAAGGTTGCGCTCCGTTGCGTGTATGGAGAATGTCGGTTTCCTTGTCGGTCAATGCACTAATGAAGGAATGGTGTGGGTGGTGTGTGTGAAATGGTATGTTGAATGCTTTGTGTCGTCCTCCGCGACTCCGGAGTGACGCTCCGTTTCCTTCCTTTCACGTTCCGTGTGTTTGTGAGTGTATTCCTCGTGTACTATCACTGGATGTTTGATTAGTTGGTGTTTTGCTTCCGCTTCTCTGTACCGCGTCCCAACCAGGACGTGCCCATCCGTACGGTTTAGTACGGTGGCAGGTACTTGTTGTTGTACGCCGGGCCCTGGGTGGACTGGAGCTGCACCCGCGTCACCTGCGGACTGTTGGCCGCCGTCTGGTAGTTCGGCACCGGGGTGATGAACTGGTTCGGGTTCTTCAGCGCCTGCTTGATCCACTGCACGTCGATGTTCGAGAAGGAAACGATCTGGTCCGGGCGGTTGCAGCCGTTGTCGGCCGAGTAGACACCCTTCAGGTAGTAGGTGCCGCTCGTATCGGCACAGGCCAGCGCACTGCCCACGTCGACCTCACAGGCATCGCCGGACGGTCGGCCGCAGATGTGCGACTCCGGTGCGAACCCGTTCCGCTGCAGCTGGCTTTGGCTTTCCGCTTCCGACAGCAGCGAGATCGACATCTGCTGCATCAGAGCGTTCGAGATGTGGACTGTGTGGAAATTGGGTGGGGAAATCATTATAACCCATGCCTGCTGCCAGAACGTGAGCGTTCCAATACTTACTCTTCAGCACCTCCTTGCCCCAGCCAGTGGTGACACAGTTCTCGTACGAAGCGCTCGGCACAACGTCGTTCTCGTCCAGGCAGATCGAACCGATGTGCGTATCGAACTTCAGGCGGTCCTCCAGCACCAGCATGGCGACGTCGTAGTTCAGCGTGGTCGGATTGTACGCCGGATGGTACACGATGTCCTTGACGCGCACGATCTGGAATGTCTTTGGTTCCGCGTCAACTCCCAGGCGCCATTCGCCTCCCTTGATCTGGATCGTCCGCGGGTTCAGGCTGTGGCGTTAAGCGATAGGGATGGGAGTTATTAGTACCGCGGTCATCGCTCGTGTTGCCGGGTGAGCCGTATTACCCGTAGACACAGTTGGCAGCCGTCACGACGGTGTTGTCCGAAATGATCGCTCCACCGCACAGCAGGCTCTTGTTCGTCTCCAGCAGCACCATCGCCTGCCACGGGAACTCACCGAAACCGGTTCCCAGGGGTCCCGCACCGCGTGGTTGAGTGTTCTAGAGGGATGAAAGCGATCAGAAGTCATAAGTACTGCGAACAAATCACTTGCAAATCCCCCTGTCCAAGTGAGACATCAAGTCAGGATCAATAGACCGCCGATGCGATATTGATATAACGACGGCGGTCACATTGGATGACATTTAGAATCAATTTTACGGTCCCGTCAATCTCTCCCGCGCGATGATACGCGACGAGTGAGATGATATACGGACTAGTCGTATAAACATCGTCTGTATTGATGCGCACGCTGCATTAGCATTTTATAAGCGCCGTCGGGAGTGTCGACACAGATGCGCACACACACACCGCTTTATGGCCCGTCCATAAATTCATTGACCTGAACCGTGTCAACTGCTGTCCGTGTGAGGACGGTTGCATTGATGGTGGCATTGGAATGTGCTACTTCCACATTTAGCCTTTCCTAACCTCACTTGCGACTTCGTCTGTCTCGACTCATCCCACCGCTACTTACGTAGTTTCTCGGGGCGCACGACTGCGGCTTGGCGAACGTGTTCTCCGAGCGCTGGTTCTGGAACGGCCGGAAGCGGGTGTTGCCGCTGTTGGTGAACTGGAGCCCGCTCGGTACCCCGTTGCCGCGCTGGGCGACGGTCGACTGGAAGGAAGCGGACGCCGTTACGCCCCGATCGTACTGCGACTTGGACTGTGTCACTGACGCCGTCTGGCTGACGAACTGGTTCGGTGCAAACGATTGTGTGGATGTTACCTGCGACGGTGACGCTTGGATCGGTTCACCCGGGCGCCGCCCGTTACCGTTCCCATTCCCATTGCCGTTGCCGTTGCCGGTCGGTTTGTACGACCCGTCGTCGAAGCCGAGAATCTCCGGATTGTACAGGCCGAGCTGGCCGACGGGCCACGGATCGACGTAGTCCGGATCGCGGCAGCACACACCGGTGAAGCCACGCTCCAGGTTGCGGCAGGCGGTCACCGGCACGCGGAACAGCTTCTGCTCCTCCGTCAGCTGCACGGGCGTCTTGGAGATCACGCCCGTCGACGAGCAGTACTCCTCCTCGGTGCAGTTCATCGCGGCCGAGCAGCCGACCGGCGGTAGTGGCGGCGGGCCCTGCGGCTCCTGGGGACGGGGCGGCTGGAACGGACGCTGCGTCGTCGGTCGGATCACGACCGGGGTGTCGTTCGCCGGGTTCGGGATCTCGTCCTGCGGAGGTCTGATCTTGTTAGGGTCGTCATTGGACGGGGCCGGCACCTCCTCCCGGGGTGGGATGTACTCGTCGCCGCGGAATGGTGCACGCGTGGTGGTGGTTGGTGGTGGGAAGTAGCGCGTCGTCGTCGGCGGCGGCACGTATCGGGTGGTGGTCGGCGGTGGCACGTACCGGGTGGTGGTCGGTGGCGGTACGTAGCCTTAACGACGTAACCCTCGTTGGTGAGGACGGTCGACTGGGACAGGAGCGACTGCTGCTTGCAGCAGACTTCCGGTGCGTAGCATTCGCCGGTCTGTAAGAGAGAAGAACACAAACAAAACGAGGTTAGAAACGATGATTGAACCAAACTCGAAGTCTTGTTTAAACGTCTATTATTAAACTTCCAAAATCTGTCATCCACGCGACCATCTGCGGCCATCCAAAGCATCCATAGCTGAAGGACGCCCTTCAGCACGTCGCTCGATCGATCAATTTCGCAAATGTGTATGCCCAATTAATCTTCCCCAGCCTTGGCTGCTTAGAATTCGTCGACGTCCACTCGCCGCTTTTAAAAAAGGAGTTAAACAGTGACGGTAGGCGCTGTTGGCGATTGAATTCGATGGATGGATTAACGACGCCGTCGTAAAGCCGTCGTCGTCCGTTCTTAAGCAATACGGCAGCCCGTGGATCATCCTCACGCGGCGCCGCCGTTCGCCGTGCTCATCTCCAAAAATGGAGATGGACGGAGCTAATAATGTGCCACCGGCGGATGTTCCGTTCGCTCACCGACGTGCATAATTAATTGCTACCAGCCTTACACGGCCTCGCTCAAACGGTCGTGTGTTTACCGTTTCGCGAATTAAGCCCCGTACAAGCCCGTGGCATCCTAACAGCCGGTTCGGGTAAGCGAAGCGACGGACAATTTATATCCATTCCGCAGCGTAGTCCTCACCACGAGGCGCTTCATCCCCCACCATGGACACGAACAGTTGTCTGACCGGCCTGTCAGTCAGTAATAAAGCATGACGGGAACGCCATTACGGCAATTTCAGACGCTCCAGCTTCCTCCAGGGACACAGGTTCACCCCCGGTACTCTTATCAACACAAGACATTTCGTAATCCTTCTTCTTCTTTTTCTTCCACCTTCACCCAGCGGGAAAAAACACAACCCGTCAACCGTTTTGCTTGCTTCGGTTTCGGTTCAGGTTCAGGAGAGGAGACCTCGCTTGTTGAGGCGAAACAACAAAAAAAACGAGGCGAAACCAATACCAAAAACCGGCCCAATCCCGGATGTAGGTAGCCAGTGACGGAGGTAGGTCACTGGCTGAATCTGCGCGCATAATCGCGCGCCACAAACCACGCAGCCCCGGGTCGCCTGGGTTCTTTCGCATTTCCCTTTCGGTCTTTCCAGCGCGAAGAGAAAGAAGGAGAGGGAGAGAGAGAGGGACAGGTAGAGAAGACACCAGCGTGTGTGTGTGTTTGCCTTTTAGGCACAAAGTTTTGTCCATTTTTTACATAACCCAACGTGCGGATTGAGTCAGTATAGGCATAGGCTCCAAAAGCAGGCTCCAGGTGACGATCACGATCACGGCAAGTCATCGGCGGTCTCCCCCAGTGAAGGCAGGTATCAATCGGTGTCATCCCAACCCGTGTGGGGAGGGTGGACCGGGGCATCAGGTTTGTGTAATGGAAAAATATTGACCCATTTCAAGTGCGGGAGGACGGAGCGCGCTGGGAGTCGACGGCAAGTCCGGAACACCGGTAGCCACCGGTGTCAATGTTTGTCCAGACAAATCGTTGGACAAATTGTCCAATGCGCGCGGCAGTGCAAACACCACAACGATCAATATTTGCGTCGGTGGTTTGATTGACTTTGGAAGGGTTTCGGACGGTTTCCATGGAAACTGTCAAATCTGTTGCTGCGCTATAGTTAGTGCGCTATAGCTATAGATAGTGCGCTATAGTGGACACGGGAAACCCGGACTGGAAATTTCCAGCTCGTTCCGGCGTATTAAAATAACTCTGTCGCTCTTTTCACATCAACACAAACTCCCTTTGCTACATCCTGTTCGGTTGGAGCCTGTTGGAGATTCCAAAGGAATCTCGACGCGCTCTTAGATCCGCGTTATCCAAAAACCCGCATGGACCGCACTGAGCGTATGCAAATCGTATGCTAATCGCTAGTCATTTATTTGATTGCTTAGAAAGCGGAGTTAGGGGAGGCACGGCACGGTAGAACCGAAATCGTAAAAACCCCCCCGTAAGTTCAAAATCTGCCGAGCGCGTCCGGGTCCGTCCAGGCTTGTAACATAAAACCGCCGCAAGAATTTATGACAATCCACAGCCACCAGAGCGTGTTTGCTTCTTCGCAGCAACCGGCAGCCGGGCAGCCAAATACGTATCCGCCCCGATAGATCCGCTTGGCCCCGTCTGACACTCGGGTTGGCCAATATGGTTATGATGTGGCTCAAATTATGCCACCCGGTGGTGGCTCCACGCCGTACGGAGCACCCGCTTTGCCATTGACACAGTTGCGACGCCGACCGTAAAACAAATGTCAACCGCGCGGGCCCCCAGAACGGAACACAATCACGGGTTGCGGCGATGGATCCGGGCCCCTTCCGCGGTGCCAGCTGTTGCGCCGAGCTTGCTGAATACACGCGGTTCGCCTGCGTAAATCCTATGATTGACTAGCGTGACGGAGGAACCTGCTGGTGTGGGGTTCTTTTTCTTCCGTTTGTCGGTGCCTCCACTCATTCCAACGTTCCGCAGAGCCCTCGAGGACATTCAGGCGTCCGTCGCTGAAGAGATTTATTGGAAAGATTGGTTCTTGACGGGCGCGCTGCGAAGAGGTGTCACCCATTCATGTGTCCACGCGAGAAATCCATCAAACCCGGGCCTGCTTTCGGGGTCGGTAGAAGATTTCGAATAAACCACAACGATCAATATTTGCGTCGGTGGTTTGATTGACTTTGGAAGGGTTTCGGACGGTTTCCATGGAAACTGTCAAATCTATTGCTGCGCTATCGTTATATCTGTGGACACGGGGAACCCGGACTGGAAATTTCCAGCTCGTTCCGGCGTATTAAAATAACTCTGCTGCTCTTGCCACATCAACACAAACTCCCTTTGCTACATCCTGTTCGGTTGGAGCCTGTTGGAGATTCCAAAGGAATCTCGACGCGCTCTTTAGGGAGTTGTTTGCGTTTTTGTGGAGGCATTAATCAACCAGATAGCAACATTGTATGCGAACCTGAAACGCTTTTCAGTGCAAATAAAGATATGAGTTGCGTTGCGTAAGAGGACTCTTTTCGGACTGAAACGCTGGAATGTTGTTCGCACTGCCAGTGTGTGTGTCCGGTGATAACTTATCACTATCACTTAACCTCCTTGGCCGTCGGGTGGAAAAGAGAACAAAGTAATTGCAACAAGATGTCATGCGCGCTGTGTTCGTGCAGGATCGCACAAGGAAACAATTCCACAGCCTTTTTTTCCCCCTTTTCGTTACCTCGCTTTCATCGAAGCAAGACACAGTACAGTGGAAAGGAAGTTACCGGGTGGAATGTGCATTGGAAAAAAAACTCTCACACACAGGCGAACCGGCGAAATCGAAAGCTTGCCCCGATCACCTGTTGCAGGGGGCCACGAGCGTCCGGTGAACCGGTTTGACTCGCCTAGGCGCTGGATGGAGGCTCCCGCAAGGAAATCGAAAAAGGCAGGACGACGCGTCGCACACACACACACACACACACACACACACATTCCGTTCGGGTTCGGGTTTCGAGCAGTTCCAAACGAGAGCAGCAACGCCCAAAAATGAGAGCCTCCCTCGAACACAATTACACACGCATGCGTTCGCTCGCGGGCGCGCATTGACATAACCGCGACCGCGCGGTAATTTATGTGCATTTCCCAGCTGATTCCCCCCCATGTGTGTGTGTGTGTGTGTGTGTGTGCACGCCGGTTGACCCAGGTACGCAACTGCGGCGATGATAGCCGGAGCTGTTGCCGCTGAATAATTGTGTCCAGGACGCTCCAATCGAGTTTTTTGGTGCAACTACGGTACGGGTGAGATTTATGGGGTTTGTATTGATGTTTGCGGAAAATGATCGCTCCGATCACTGGAAGGATGCTTTCGAAAAGGTCATGTGAGGTGGGTGAAACGCCACTAAAAAGAAAACAAAATTATGAGAACGAAAAGGAAAGCCTTTTTGACGACTCTACCAGCATGTAATACCCTGAAGTCTTGATCTATTTTATGTTGAGGTGTGGAATAACTATCTGAAGAGCATTTTCCATTTTTTCCCTTTATTTAATACGTCCTATCGAATGAAGCATCTATTTTGTTTCCTTGTTTGTCGTCTAGTTATTTTGAAAAGTCGTGAATGATTATATTTCAAATCCATTTTTAATAATAAAAAAAACAATGTATACAGTGCCTACAGTATCCTGACTTATATGTTGTATGTAATTTGAATCTTGCTTCTTTTTTTTATGTAAAATAGTTTTGCTGTATAGTTTTGCTATTTTTACAGTCTATTCTATCATTTTTGTAAGCCATTATTTGGCATGATGCATTCTAAAAGTTTTAAAGATCACTATAATGAAATAAGTTAAGCGATAAACAAGTAAGTTGCTTATCGAAACTAGTTTGTTTTATGTCATGTAGTTCTCAGAATAAGACATAACAATAGTGCAAGTTTAGCCAATATTTTCGCTTAAATAAATTTGGATGAAAAACTATGAGTCTAGAACGCTGCTTTTTGCTTCCTTTTCGCTTGCTTAGAAAAATAAACAAGAGCATATAAATCAGGAAAGCATCATAATTGGATGGCTCACCTTTGCTCCATAACGAGAGCAAATACCGCAGCATAACAATGACGTCCTCATTATTTCCTAACCCCATTCAGCAGGCAAACCATCTCATCCCAAATCCAGTAGCTCCCACCGGCATCCGATAGCATCTCCCAACAGCACGGACACGAACCGAGTGAGTCATTACCGGGCACCGGGGGATTAAGCAATAAAATCACTGACGGAAGCACCCAATTTACGTGGGATAAGCGTACTTTCTGGCACCCAAGGGGATGGTTTCGATGCCTTTTTTTTTGTTGGTCGCTTGTTTGGTGTAAATCTGCAGCTTCCTTTCACACTTTGTTTCCCTTTGCCCATTCCATTCCGCCCGGTTCGTAACTCTGTTTAACCTTGTTAGACACGTCGCGTGGTACAGGCGTAGGCGGAATATCTAATGAGGTGCTCCGGTGAAGAAACGGCGCCTCACGCCACGGTAAAGGTGCAGGCGACTCTGTTGCGTGGCTTCGTTAGACGGCCGGCTCATCGAAACGACTTCTACACTGGTTCACATTTTGCCGGGACGCGGGCGACGGTGTGACATTCAAACCCATTCGCCGCGATGTACGATATTAGTTTACCCTTAATGTGAGTGGTAATGGTCTCTGCGCTGTCAGCGGTAGGAAGATTTGTCACCGGCACCGGGTTTTTTTTTCGCTCTCTCTCTCTCTCCGACCGGCCCGGAATGTTGGGGATGCTTCAAAGAACCGGTTCATGTGGAACGAGTGTGCCAAAATAATTGACCTTTTTTCCGCTCTATCTAGTCAACTTTTACTTTCATTTTCAGCTACTTATTAACTGCTTTGAATTAGAAAAAAATAATACCAACGTTTTTGCGTTTAGCAACAAGTAATCGATCGATGGCGACGCGTTCGTCACTTGCGCACCCGCTCAAGTCGCTTCGCTGTTTGCTCACCGCACTGACGTCGCCGAACGCTTCCCAGCTACGCTCGCTACGGAAGCAAACGACGCCACGTGGAGTAGGTGTGAATTTTGTCGACAAACACGGTACCCCCGCACTTGTTTCGAATGCTTTACAAACTTCTTTTTGTCTGACCTTATGTACCCTTCCGTGTACGATCGGCTGCGGGCAAACAGTGGCCGCTTTTATCAGCACAGCACAAAGGATCACATTCTACAAAACGAAACCTATCGGCGCATAATTAAACTACTCATTAAGTGCTTAGCTAGCGAACCGCCTCGGTAAACACTGGATAGGCGAGTTCTTCAAGCGCAAGCCCTTTAGATATGCTTAATCAATGGACGTTAACCAATGGACGGTAAGGATGAGACTGATTTTCGGGGCAGACCAACTAGAAGTCGGCGCAAAAAAAACGTATCACCTCATTTGAATATTCATCCGAGACGCTTGATTAGCGATTCAAGAACGGACCTGACGTCCATCCGAAGCCCTTGGCTCATTATTTGCTCGTAAAACTGATCGACGATCGGTTCGTCTCGGCGAGGATTACGAAAGAATCGAACTGATCCAAACCGAACGTCCTTCGCATTTTTTCGCCGTGTTAAATTATCATTAAAGACCACGCACAATACGGGGCGGCCTCTGATTCGAGCGATATAATACCAAGAAATGATGAAAAAACTACACTTCTCACTGAGTAAAACGCGCTGGAGAGCTAATTTTGCGCACATCGAGCATTCGCTTCCCGTCGAAATGCCACTTCTAGGAACGACTTCTCGACGCACAAGCCGCCCAGTCACCGTTGAATGGAAGTCAGAGCTAAAGAGCGGCTGATTTTCCCACCGAAAATGGCATTCGCCAGGGAATCTCGGCCCCGTGAGAAGGAAGCGACACGAACGCCACACGTCATTAATTCGACACGCGCATTGTCTTGTAGCGTGTGTACTTAATTAACTGATTAGAATCTTGCTCGGTGGGGTGTGCGCCCGCCCGCCACCAGCCGCCCCGTGGGATCGGAAATCAATGACGCTCGGTGGCGGGTTTGAAACCGTCCGCCCCGTCATCGGCCGGTACAATGGCCGTCGTTCGTCTACCCACGATTAAGGCATTCGTGTGCGAAGACGCTTCCAGCGGGAGCGGCATAAGTGATAGTGATCGTGGAGATTCACTTAACAGCTGAATCGATTGCACGCGTATCGAACACATCGACCGTGTCCATCGGCGATCGTCACATGATAGCGATCGGTACAGAAGGCTCCACGTGGAGCTCCAGCGTGTGGGTACCCAGGTGCAACAAAGTATCGCCGCTTTGGTGTGGTGTCGGTCAAAGGTGTCCGACATGCTTTTAGTGGTGAGAATGCCTAATTGCTTACAGACGAAGTGGCAGCAGCAGCAGCGGCAGCGGCAGAGTATCAATTAATGGTGAGAGGTTAATGGATTTTGTTTGATTATCGTTCGTGGATTGGTTGGACAAACGCTAACATCCGCAGGTGTTCTTCAACTAAGTATTCCCTACAAATGAATATATTGTGAATATATTGTATAACAAAACAGCATAGAACTTTCCTGCTTCAATTGACGACAGCAATGTTTGGAGCAAGTTTAGACTGTAATTGCACTGTTGATTGCATTCCGATCAGCTACGTCTACGCGCATGCGTACGACTCATCAAGAATGCACAGGAAGCGATAACGCTACGCATCGTTACCCCGGCCGCAGCATCAGCGGCAAAAGGGTGCCCGAACAGCAAACGTAGCGTGCTGATTGTATATCATGGGAAAATTTGATTAATGACACCCTCCATCCGATGCATTATGCAACCCGATCATGCCCTGCTCAGCTAGCACGGCGTCACAACGAGACGCAGCCGATAAGCTCGGGTGTAAGCCGCTTGCGAGCAATTTAATGCTAGGGAGAGCGCGCGCGCGCGCGGAGTGTTTATTGTTTCAAATTGGGGCTTGAATCCTTTTAAAAATCTAGCACAATCTCACCCTCCCCCCAGCAGGATAGCAATAAAATCGTAACCGCCGGTGGAATTCGGTCGGTTCGCCCCACACACCCAAATGCGCAAAATCGTCGAACAAATAAAACAATCAACCTATTTCACCGATCTCGTATCGATCGCTGGAACCGTAACTCGTAATCGGTTATAATTAGTCTCTGGTCATCATTTGCATAAGTTGAGCGGGCGCGCGCGTTTGCTTTCGTCTCGACGCGGGCACCGGCGGCACCTGAAGCACCCTAAGCTGGCTTGACCTGAGCCGTGCTAATCCTAATCCGGGGGGGCTAACGTCTCGCCCGAGTCGACGTTTTTACGGTTGGGCGAGTGAGTGAGTGGGAAAGAGAAAACGCGAAACGATTTGTGCGAAAGTGTTAAACAGATTAAGGATTTTTTTAGTATACAAAGCATAATTTGCATTTTAAAAATATACAAAAATACATGAAATATAGAAAAATATCATAAAACAATCACATTTTGCCAGCAACACTTCTTGCTTTCCCGTTCAAGTCTCTGAAAGCGAACGTGAAACAAAAGACTTCAACCAACGGCGACGAACCCGGATATGAGAACACCGTAAACCGTTAAACGGTCAAGTGGCCGGCGAAGTGGGTAGCGATGTAGAATTTGGCCATATGACTAATTGCTGACTTCACTGGACGTTCTCGTTCTGAGCCAAACTTCCCAGAAAAGCCCATCAGCTAAGCTCCGGGCAGTGGATGTTTACGACAGGAAGAACATCATAAGCGGATTGTTTTTGAAGCAAACGAATACACACATTCGTGGTGACGTCTGCCGGTTCCGCTTCCAATTCTACTTAACTTCTGAACAGCACTCCGCTGTGGTCCAGTAGCTTCCACCCAGCTTCGTTCGCTTCGCAATTCCAACGCCGCGTGAGATTACAATCGCGTTTGCCGCTACCGCATGATTTCACAAGCGATTTTCGCAATCACCACGAGCGGTGGGAGTGAGTTCCGCTCGAACACTCGCAAGCACACGCGTCGTAAATCCGGGTTCGAATTATTCTACTCGTGCAGCCGATGAGGTGCCACGCTCATTAGCGTGATTCGGAGCATTCGCCTGATTAAAAATGCCGATGCACCCCACACGCTGTCAATCAAGCGGAACCTCAGCTATATCGAAGAACACAATCGGCACATCCGGCGTTGGGGATTGCAATTACTGATAAAGCGCTCCAGCGTGCGAAAGGCAGGCATGGACGCATGGTGTCGCGGACCCACGGCGAGCTCTTCCCTGACATTTAGCAAAGCGCGCATTGCGCAACCCGTTTACCACCGCCGTAAACCTAATTTTGCGCCCATCTTAACGTCCACCCGCGCTCATCGCCAGCGCGCCGAAGAGTTGTCCACGAAGATGCAAATCATTTATCCTACGACCTGCGCCTGCATGTGAAACCCCGTTAAACCCCGCGGTGCGGCGACCGTCACCAGCGCGGCGACGATCCTAATAAAATGGAAGAAAAGGACCCCTTCCTTCCCAGGCAACACGCGGCGCTGGGTTAACACGGTACGGCCCTGAGTACGTGTCTGGCGCGTCTGCCTGCTTTCTTGCGACGCCCCGCTCGCGACGTATTGTGCAATATCGCCGTCCGATCCGAAACTGCAAACTGCATCACCCCGATCCGATCGGTTCATTTCATCGGCTCGGTTGACCCCCGTGTGTCCGCGCTGGCCGTATGAACCCGAGGGGCACCACAGATGCTTTGAGCAGAAGTGAGCTGCACACCATTACGAAAAAAAAACAGCAACATCGCAAAACATCGCGCTCGATCGTACACACTGACGACACCACTGTGAGATGCATAATGAAATGCCAATTCAAACGAGCGGCGGATCTTGGTCAGTGGGACTTTTGAGCCGCCATTACCAAAGGGGGAGGGGACTTTCTTGTGCGTCTAAGGTGAAAAAGAAACGATTCAATCCATCCTCTCAAAGCCTCCTCGTTTTGCCCATCGCGGGGGGATCAATGTGTGCAAATCAACATCCACGCCCCCTTCTTTCCCGTGCGGGTCATCCCGGTGTCACAGCGCGAATGGGACCAACCTGCCCGCGCAGTGGGACATACCCAGGCGTGATGAAATCATCACCACACCGGATCGGGACTACCGGACGGCTCGATTGGACAATTACTTTGACGCTCCCGGGCATGCGCGAGGATCGTCCTTCGCAAATCTAACCTCTCGCCCAGGGAGGTCATCCACCGATGATGATGATGATGATGATGCAACAAGCGGCGACAAGAAATCGGCAACAATTGGGCAACCTTGGTAGACGGCACGGCGTGCGGTGAAAGTCTCCGCTCGGCACCGATCGGGAAAGTGACGATCTTGAACTTGAGCCCCGGCGCTCATTAGTGTGCTGTGGAGCTCCAAATAATTGCATTGAACGCAAACCAAAAAAGAAATAGGCAAAACATTCGGAAGTTGTCCGTGAGTGTCTGGCGCACATAAATCATATTAATTTTTCACTCTTTTCACTTTTCCCTGTCGTGTGATGGAGTCGCTCGATCGCCAAACCAAATAATGCTTAATAGTTATCATTAAGCTCGCATCGCATCTCCGCATCCGCAAGCTTCCAGGGCGAACTCGTCCTTTCTGCTGTGACCGGGGTGAAATTCCACTCACCACGGCGCGGTTTTTTAACCCCCCTTTTTTTTTGCTTAATTTTCATCAATTACAACTTAATGAAGTGGAATAATGCGGTGCGCACACCAGACCCGGGACGAGGACGAGGATGGACTCGAAAATGCGAAAGCGCGATCGATAAAATGAATTGCTCGACCGTTTCGAAGGAACGGGGGCGAGCGAAACAAGATCTCTCGATCTCCGGCGCAGAAGGATATATGTGGAGTTGACGATTTAATTTCTCCCGAGCGCGGCGCACCGTGCTTATGGTTCGCTTTTTGTTGTTGTTGTTGTTGAAATCATCGATTCCTTTTTCGCCCCGGCTGGTTTTGGCTGTGGTCAAATTTCGCATTCTGTGCGCGCACTTGCAAACCGCACGAACCGCAACGGCAGGACTCGATTTCGGTGCGTTGCGTAAGCATGAGCGCAATTATTTCTCGTGCGGCAGGCGTGAAGAAAAGCGAGAAAAAAGATCGCTTATGTGAGACCAACATTCCGCTGTGTTAGGCGGGCTTCGATGGCGGGCGCATCCTTGACAGTTCGAACTCTAGCCGCACACCCAACACGTAGGCTAATAATCGCCCATTAATCGACCATAATCACCTCAAACAAGCAGTCGCGCGACGTGGAAGCCGCTCTAGCCTTCAGCCGTCTTCCGAAATAAATCAGCCACGGATTTGATTGTGCGAACGAGAGAGTAAAACAGAGAGAGAGAGACAGCTGTTTCACCAGCTGCGCCGTTTGTCACCTTTGACACTGGAACGTGTAGCCAGCGCCGACGAACGTAAAACACCTTAATCGATCGGCATCGCATTATCGATAGGGGCGCATTTTTATCACGCGCGAATTGTGGCCCGCCAAACGTTCTCCGAAGCCCGGGCTCGGCTAATGATGGTCGCCCAAATGTCTGCTAATAATCTCGCCGCTCGCCTTGCTCGCCTCGCCGTTTTCGCCCCGCGCGACACCGAAAATAACATCAAACATAACCTCCAAACACAACGACAGCAACAACAAAAAA
>KZ068660.1:0-24318 GCA_002091845.1 Anopheles cracens | reverse complement strand
AGGCCGTTGTTGCATAAGTCGGGCGATACGCAGACGTAGCTGTCGTCCGGGCAGCGCGTGGCCGGCGTCGGCCGAATCTTGCAGCACTGCTCCGTGGCCGAGTTGCAGTTCTGTGCGGGAGAGGGAAGAAGAGAGCGAGAGGGAGAGAGAGAGAGAGTTAGAAGAAGAAACGACATGAGTTGGCGAGCATTCCTCCCAGAAGCGACGGTAAACACGCATCCATTCTCGCCCATCACGGGGGTTTGTGGAATGTAAATAGTGGCTGACTAATGCTGTCGCCTCGGCGATGAACCAACACAATAAGCACAACAAAAATGCGCGCGCCGCGTATGAATATTTATGCGTGGTGAGAACAAACAGGTGTACGGCGGCGCGTGGTTGCGAGTGTAGCGTTCTAGCGTCAAGACGCACCTTCGCCTCCGGGGGGGGATGCTCGATCGGTTGGGAGCGGTCGTAACCTCGCGCGTATGACGGTATCGAGCGTGGCCAACGCCGTCCAACGCGCGAACTCGAACTCGATCGGCCGAAGGTTCCGCGTTCACGCCGTGGCGGCTGCCCGCCCCGATGACGGTATGATTAATTTGTCATTTCGATATCGGGAAGTGATCGCGCTTCTTAGGGTGACATCATGGGTTTTTGTGTGTGTTTTTTTTCTTGAATCCATCTTCAATTTATTTGAAGTGTTTTACGTCAGTGTGATGGACATTCCTTGAAGATTGGAACGTGAGGAAGTATCGGAAATGATTTGATCGATTTTACTTGCAATAAAATATTCAATGCAAATTTAAAACAGTTCCGTCCTTGCTTTAGTATACGGAACGAATTAAGTCACACAATAGATATGTCTAACTCTCATGGCTTTTTCGTTTCGTAAACATATTAGGATCGTGTCCAATGCTTCAATTGCAGGTATATTGAAAGCTGAAAAAAACAACGTTTTATAACTTTGTGTGGCATTGATCGTGATCGTTTGTAGATATTGTTCCTCATTTTCTTTTCAACCTCAAGTCGTTAAGTCAAACATTTCTGGACTCCAAATTGAGCTCCAGAAGCTTCCAAAACATCCATTTGACAGCTGTTTGGATTTGGGTTTTCCAACCCGTTCAAAAGAAATTCAAAAGAAAACAGCCTATATATTATGATCAAGCTGATCTCACAGTAGATCTTTACCGTCTGGATCTTCATGTATAGTCTTCAACCTCAGCTTCTTGAATATGTTATGCTCAAATCACCCCTATTTTACAACACCGCACAACGGGTACAGAGTCATCCACGAAAGCTCCCTCCGTCAAATTTCAAGGTCTTAAAGGCTGATACCACAAAAATTGAATAAAACTGCTCAAATTTACATCGCATAAAAACACGGAGGCCTGCACAGGCGTGTCGTGTTCCCGCGTACATCACTCCCCACGCCGTGAACGTTTCCAATGCCGGCCGCGAAACGAAAACCCCCAACCCGCTGAACGGCTGATAAATCTCCAACATAAAGCAAAACACGCAGATTATCTGCTCATTATCGCGCTTAAAATGTTAATCTACTTCCTCGGAAGGAGGCGGAGCCGTGCGGGGTTTTTTAACGAAAACACCATCTGATAAGGCACCTTTAACCCCAAAAGCCCAAAGGGAAGGCCCGTGCGGCAGTCACCGGTTCGTTCGCTTCTTCGGAGGCGCCATACAGTGGTGAAGATGATACGCGGTCGTTGCAGCATGCCGCGGTGCGCATGTCCACGATACACAATCAGTCGTTTTTTAACGAAAACACCATCTGATAAGGCACCTTTAACCCCAAAAGCCCAAAGGGAAGGCCCGTGCGGCAGTCACCGGTTCGTTCGCTTCTTCGGAGGCGCCATACAGTGGTGAAGATGATACGCGCGGTGACTCCTAGCTCCTCGCAGGCAGGTGAACGTTCGCGCCCGATACGCTTTAATCAGCCCTGCGCTGCCCATGCGGATGGGGTGATTTAAACGCGCCTCAAATGGCAACCGTGTTTAACCTTTCTGCAGTTGGCGCAATCTCCCCGGGCGCCACATGTGACCTCTCGCACGCCGATGTTAGATTAATTCCCAGCGGGCACTATGCAAACACACGCAACAGCGCGTCGCGTCGCGCAAAGCATCTGCACTCGGCGGATCGAGGAATGCACAGCGTGCGCAAATTTATCGCCCGGTGCTTCCATTTTAATTACCACAACGTTTTATAACTTTGTGTGGCATTGATCGTGATCGTTTGTAGATATTGTTCCTCATTTTCTTTTCAACCTCAAGTCGTTAAGTCAAACATTTCTGGACTCCAAATTGAGCTCCAGAAGCTTCCAAAACATCCATTTGACAGCTGTTTGGATTTGGGTTTTCCAACCCGTTCAAAAGAAATTCAAAAGAAAACAGCCTATATATTATGATCAAGCTGATCTCACAGTAGATCTTTACCGTCTGGATCTTCATGTGTAGTCTTCAACCTCAGCTTCATGAATATGTTATGCTCAAATCACCCCTATTTTACAACACCGCACAACGGGTACAGAGTCATCCACGAAAGCTCCCTCCGTCAAATTTCAAGGTCTTAAAGGCTGATACCACAAAAATTGAATAAAACTGCTCAAATTTACATCGCATAAAAACACGGAGGCCTGCACAGGCGTGTCGTGTTCCCGCGTACATCACTCCCCACGCCGTGAACGTTTCCAATGCCGGCCGCGAAACGAAAACCCCCAACCCGCTGAACGGCTGATAAATCTCCAACATAAAGCAAAACACGCAGATTATCTGCTCATTATCGCGCTTAAAATGTTAATCTACTTCCTCGGAAGGAGGCGGAGCCGTGCGGGCCGATGTACTACTGCAACTACCGGCATGCTAAAGCATCATTAATAGCCACGGCCACCCGAAAATTCTACACCGCGCGTGCAACGGCGTGCCGTGCCGTGCATAACAACATCTCTCCCACAAGCAACGCGCAACTTCACACCGTGCCGGGTGGGGAGGTTTGTTTACGGTTTTCGTTTTTCGTTCAGCTCTCGCTAATCTTTTCGCCCCGAAACTGACAGCCCACACGTCAGCCAGCCTACAGGAAACAGGAAACGCGCTGTTACGTTTCGCTGGATTAAACAGATAAGACGGAGTAGTTTGCATGCTCGTAGATTAGATATAACCTGTTCGAGTGATGTCTCAATTTCTTCCACTAGCTTCTTCTGTCTCTCTCTCTCTCTCTCTCTCTGCTTGTTGTGATGTGTAGTTAGCGCTTTTGTTTGATTGTTGCATGCTCTAGTAGATTTGTTTTGTTTGCGCTTTTTCGTAGAGTTGACAGGCTTTGCAGATTGGCTTGCTTGTTGATGCGTGTTTCACTAACACACACCTCAATTTGTCTCCGGTGCAGATAACTACGGCGGCACGACGGTGACGAAGACGCAGGAGCGCACGGACGGGGGCATCACGAGCAAGGTCATCACCACCGGCACGATAACGCGCCCGTACTACAAGCAAACGACGCTCACCTCACCGCCGCAGACCGACGGGTACAACTACCCGGTGCCGGAAACGGTTCCGTGCTACGAGCCGAACAAACTCTGCGCCCCGAATCAGTTCTGTAACGACGGGTTCGTCGACGAGTCGCAGCTGAACCTGTTCAACACGAACAACCAGGTGAGTCCGGGGGGAGAGCCGAGTGGGACATGTGTGCGAGGAAAGGGCCGACATCAATCACCAGAAGATCGAGCGAAACACCTCAGGACCTTAGAACCGAAGGTGTGTGTGTGGGGCATGCGCGAGGTTGATGTAACGCAGCGTGAATGGTAATTTGAAGGAATTATTCAATCGAAGTGAGCGTGGCATCTTGAGCAATGCAATGCGTCCGTTGGTGTATGAATGATTGATGAAGTGGGTCTAATCGATCCTCCCCGGGGAACGCAACGGACGCGGTTATTGTTTTGAATGGTATTGACATTTGACAATCGAGCTGTTGAAACCGTCATTCAGTGTCAGCAGACTGGAGATGTCACCGTGTGAATGGTATTTGACGAACTCCAGATTTTGAAATATTTTTTCTATTTTTTCTTGAAAATTGTTATAAAAACAGAAGAATGATAGTCTTCAACTGAATATGTATAGACGTAAAGTACGAGTTTAATCGTTTGACTGATCACCTTCAAAGAAATCCCAAATTGAAGTCTTGAAACATCACTCGATCTGTTGACTAATCATGAAAATTTGACTGCTAATAGTAATGCTATTCAGTCTAGTCCAAACTAACCCACTCGCTCTGGTGTTAGTAGATGAACATGCTGCTTACGTGGGAGAGGCCCCAAACGACCGAAATTCGACCGCCTTCCGGGGTGATGAATCGTCGATTAAACTTTCACCTCCCGAACCGAACACGACCGGCTCGCTCGTGTCGATCGTGTCATTCTTTATTGGCCCGTACGGACGTACTACAACGTACCACACTGAAGCAACGAGCCGGGCTGACACAAATTGAGCAGTTTGTGTCGTCGCTCAATGCGTGGTAACGCCATTCACACGTTTACTCGCTGCGCTGAATGTGATCATTAGCCTTTTTCCCCGTTCCCATCGGTCCCTTATTCAAATGTCACCATCTGCCGGCCCGCTAGAACCACGTGACGGGGCGTGACATTTCGTGCGACGCGTCTGGGGCAACATTTTAATCCCTGCCATCCCGCCGCGGTTCGCGTTTGTGCGCGCGTCTCAATGCGGGAAATGATTAATAAGTTCATAATTGACAACGCTTCATGGGCCCGTGATTTAGTGACCCAATTTTCACGGTGACTACAGCCCGAACGGCCACGCGAAACTAATCGATTCCCGCGTCCATTATCGATAGGAGTATCATCTGAATTGGCGTGTTTTGTGATGTAACGTATGGACCAAACTCGTCCGAATAATGGAAGCCCCTTTATTGACGTTCGTCCCACAGTTGTCCCACATCCCACGGCGCGACACCGAGTGACATATCAATAAATGCGCGGAATGCGCGAAATGTGACACGCGTCATGTGACGGCCGTGTCGTTTCGGTTCCTGTCGCATCTAAAATTAACACTCGCGGGCGTTCCCGTTTTGGGAGGCTCCTGCTCTTGATAGCCGATGGCGCGTGCTGAAGATGTTTTTTTTTGGAATGTTGTCTCCTTGGTGAGATAGGTATGTTCGGGCTCTCCTTTGCACGTTCCAACACATGCTATTTGTTACCGCACCGAATTCGTGCCAGTATCAGGATGAGTTGAGGTGAAGCCAGAGAAATAGTTCACGCAACCGACGACACCTTGTACGTGCGGTGTCAAATAAATCGTTTTCATGGATGTGACCCAACTGGGGAGAGCAGCAAATCGACCATCGACTGCTGACAGGTGAATAGCGGTGAGAGTGAGAAATTGTGCCCATTCTTCAGTGCTCACGTCTCACGTTGGCGGCTTATTTATTTCGGCGCTGTTTTAAAGATGGCAATTTGTTTGCGACACGGGAAGACCTCAGACGCCGCGTGAGTTATTGCAGGAAGGAATGTCCGATTGCAACACCTACAGCGAGTGCTAGTATGTGCTCCTTTGCCCGGCTCGCCGCGAATCGTAAATTCAACTCGCAGGAGGATGCGACCGGCGGGATTCCAGTCGAACCGATCCCGTATCTTGTACCGCCAATCAGCGCCAATGTACGTGCTGATCGGGGGCTACATTGCGATCACAATTTGCATCCTTATTGCATAAGCACTGCCGTACAATTTGTCATTAAAATGAAGCCAACCTTGCCATTTCTGCGCCAGCACGTGGTGAGTTATTGCTATCGAAACAGAAGCCACCCGTAGAACGGGCGGTAATTAAAATGGAAGCACCGGGCGATAAATTTGCGCACGCTGTGCATTCCTCGATCCGCCGAGTGCAGATGCTTTGCGCGACGCGACGCGCTGTTGCGTGTGTTTGCATAGTGCCCGCTGGGAATTAATCTAACATCGGCGTGCGAGAGGTCACATGTGGCGCCCGGGGAGATTGCGCCAACTGCAGAAAGGTTAAACACGGTTGCCATTTGAGGCGCGTTTAAATCACCCCATCCGCATGGGCAGCGCAGGGCTGATTAAAGCGTATCGGGCGCGAACGTTCACCTGCCTGCGAGGAGCTAGGAGTCACCGCGCGTATCATCTTCACCACTGTATGGCGCCTCCGAAGAAGCGAACGAACCGGTGACTGCCGCACGGGCCTTCCCTTTGGGCTTTAGCTGAACGAAAAACGAAAACCGTAAACAAACCTCCCCACCCGGCACGGTGTGAAGTTGCGCGTTGCTTGTGGGAGAGATGTTGTTATGCACGGCACGGCACGCCGTTGCACGCGCGGTGTAGAATTTTCGGGTGGCCGTGGCTATTAATGATGCTTTAGCATGCCGGTAGTTGCAGTAGTACATCGGCCCGCACGGCTCCGCCTCCTTCCGAGGAAGTAGATTAACATTTTAAGCGCGATAATGAGCAGATAATCTGCGTGTTTTGCTTTATGTTGGAGATTTATCAGCCGTTCAGCGGGTTGGGGGTTTTCGTTTCGCGGCCGGCATTGGAAACGTTTACAGCGTTGGGCGTGAAGTACGCGGGAACACGACTCGCCTGTACAGGGCTCCGTGTTTTTATGGGATGTAAATTTGAGCAGTTTTATTCAATTTTTGTGGTATCAGCCATTAAGACCTTGAAATTTGACGGAGGGAGCTTTCGTGGATGACTCTGTACCCGTTGTGCGGTGTTGTAAAATAGGGGTGATTTGAGCATAACATATTCAAGAAGCTGAGGTTGAAGACTATACATGAAGATCCAGACGGTAAAGATCTACTGTGAGATCAGCTTGATCATAATATATAGGCTGTTTTCTTTTGAATTTCTTTTGAACGGGTTGGAAAACCCAAATCCAAACAGCTGTCAAATGGATGTTTTGGAAGCTTCTGGAGCTCAATTTGGAGTCCAGAAATGTTTGACTTAACGACTTGAGGTTGAAAAGAAAATGAGGAACAATATCTACAAACGATCACGATCAATGCCACACAAAGTTATAAAACGTTGTTTTTTTCAGCTTTCAATATACCTGCAATTGAAGCATTGGACACGATCCTAATATGTTTACGAAACGAAAAAGCCATGAGAGTTAGACATATCTATTGTGTGACTTAATTCGTTCCGTATACTAAAGCAAGGACGGAACTGTTTTAAATTTGCATTGAATATTTTATTGCAAGTAAAATCGATCAAATCATTTCCGATACTTCCTCACGTTCCAATCTTCAAGGAATGTCCATGACACTGACGTAAAACCAACACTTCAAATAAATTGAAGATGGATTCAAGAAAAAAAAACACACACAAAAACCCATGATGTCACCCTAAGAAGCGCGATCACTTCCCGATATCGAAATGACAAATTAATCATACCGTCATCGGGGCGGGCAGCCGCCACGGCGTGAACGCGGAACCTTCGGCCGATCGAGTTCGAGTTCGCCGTTGGACGGCGTTGGCCACGCTCGATACCGTCATACGCGCGAGGTTACGACCGCTCCCAACCGATCGAGCATCCCCCCCCGGAGGCGAAGGTGCGTCTTGACGCTAGAACGCTACACTCGCAACCACGCGCCGCCGTACACCTGTTTGTTCTCACCACGCATAAATATTCATACGCGGCGCGCGCATTTTTGTTGTGCTTATTGTGTTGGTTCATCGCCGAGGCGACAGCATTAGTCAGCCACTATTTACATTCCACAAACCCCCGTGATGGGCGAGAATGGATGCGTGTTTACCGTCGCTTCTGGGAGGAATGCTCGCCAACTCATGTCGTTTCTTCTTCTAACTCTCTCTCTCTCTCCCTCTCGCTCTCTTCTTCCCTCTCCCGCACAGAACTGCAACTCGGCCACGGAGCAGTGCTGCAAGATTCGGCCGACGCCGGCCACGCGCTGCCCGGACGACAGCTACGTCTGCGTATCGCCCGACTTATGCAACAACGGCCTTTTTTACTTCGATGCACAGAATGCCATCTCCACGAGACAACCGGTAAGTTGCGCGCCCTGTTCGAAGTATGCAGTTTCGGCAGACTTTCCTCTGCCAGCCAGCCAGCCAGCCAGCCCAACCGGGCCCAATCGTTATCCAATAGGCCGCCCTCCCGACGGCTCTTCCTGTCCCGCTTAATGGTGGTGCAGCGCGTTTCTTTTTCTTGCCTCACTTCTCTCCTTCGGGTCGGGTCGGGCGAAGGAGTTATGCTCGCCCCGAATCGGACGTCCCCAGACGGCCTTGCCGGTCGGCCGGCTGGCAGCGTGACTTTTCACCTCACGCGCCCGGCCGAATCCTGCGCCGGGAAACCGGGTGGTAAAGGCTTCCGCACCGCCAGAGAGAGAGAGAGAGAGAGACGAACAAACAAAAAAACTGCGACGATCACGGCGTGAAAGCTTGCCAACCTGGGCTGGCTGGCCTTTTTGCTTTCGGATTGCTTGCTGTTGTTGCTGTTGTTGTTTGCGGGCGTGAACGCGCGCGCCCGTTGAAGCTATTTTTCTTTTTTGCATTTCTTTTCGGGGGGGCTCCAACCCCGTTGGAGCCCGCTGGTTTCGAAGCCCCTGGCCCATGGTCGGACGTGAAGCAGTGCAAGATCACGTAAACGGAGTGTGCTTCTCCTGTGTAGGTCAACCTTCCAGAAACCAGGGGTGGAGGAACTTGGCTGTGTGGTGGTGTGAAATGTTTTATGTATATTTGCTTTCATTTTTGTTGTTGTTGTTGGGAGGGTTTTGTGTTTTCGGTCCCGAGCGCGATTGGCGATCAAGTAGCACTCGATCACTCGACATCCTGTGCGAAAACGTGGGGAGGAGAGAGTGATCCCCTTCCCGAGGGAGAGAGATGGACGACGATGGACTCCTACGATATAATTGCGATCGACCGTTGCGCCATTGCGTAATGGGAGCCTGTCGTGCTCTCTCTCTCTCTCTCTCGCGCGCGCGCGTCCTTTTTCACGGTGACCTACGAGGAGGCTGAGGAGCGCAGGATCAGCCAGGTAGTGATGGTGGTGGTGGCTGTCAGTTCGACAGCTCCGTCGACATGTCGATAGTGAGCGAAGCAGGAAGAAAACAGCATGGCCGAAACGTCAGCGTAAGGATCCGTCGTGTTTATGCCCGCTGGCGTAACGTTAATTTAGCCTCTCGCTCGCGGGATGAAGGATGGGACGGAGGTCCTCCGGGTTACGTAAAGCATCCCCCGTTTCCTTCTGCCACTCGGTCACTCACCCACACACACGCACACGCGCAACCAACCCCGGTAGCCGTTTGGTTCAGGCGTCATCAACTTCCCGAGCGAGGGGGGGGCAACCCAGAAATCGATTCGCGCGCCGAGTGATCATCTCCACCAGCAGAGATGACGTCAAAGGTATTCCTGCGCGATGGCGTAATCGGGCGCGTGCGCTTTCGCGCGTTGTTGTCTCGTCTTGTACGCTTTGTTTTCGGCATCGGGCGGCAGGGTAAACAAAAACAGACGGCAGACACCTCACCTAACGCAAATCTAGCGCCTGCGGCCTGGGAGGATGAGATGCCGCGGGTACTGTTGTCTTAACCTTGACTTTCCTGGTGCTCATGTACATGCGAGTGTTTGTGTGGGTAGGAATGTACCATCGCATTCCTCATTGCAGCTCGCTTGAGGCGATTTCTCGATCGGAATCTGAGGCATTAAGCAAGTACTTCCTACTCCCACGGGCCAGAAAACAAAAAAAAAAACGAGCAACGGACTACTTAGGTAGTAGCAGCGCCCTCTAGCGTTAATTGCGTTGACAGCAGACGGAACGCGCCTGCGTGTTGACTTTGCAAATGCCAAGGTACGCACTAAACGGTCGCCGTCGGGAAAAAGTAGCCCACAGTGATGGGGGGGATCGTTTTTGGGCATCATAATCTATTCACGCCGGTTGCGAAACAGCAAGGCCGTGCCGTTGTGTTTGCTAAAACGTCTTTTTTTGTTGTTGCTGTCGTTGTGTTTGGAGGTTATGTTTGATGTTATTTTCGGTGTCGCGCGGGGCGAAAACGGCGAGGCGAGCAAGGCGAGCGGCGAGATTATTAGCAGACATTTGGGCGACCATCATTAGCCGAGCCCGGGCTTCGGAGAACGTTTGGCGGGCCACAATTCGCGCGTGATAAAAATGCGCCCCTATCGATAATGCGATGCCGATCGATTAAGGTGTTTTACGTTCGTCGGCGCTGGCTACACGTTCCAGTGTCAAAGGTGACAAACGGCGCAGCTGGTGAAACAGCTGTCTCTCTCTCTCTGTTTTACTCTCTCGTTCGCACAATCAAATCCGTGGCTGATTTATTTCGGAAGACGGCTGAAGGCTAGAGCGGCTTCCACGTCGCGCGACTGCTTGTTTGAGGTGATTATGGTCGATTAATGGGCGATTATTAGCCTACGTGTTGGGTGTGCGGCTAGAGTTCGAACTGTCAAGGATGCGCCCGCCATCGAAGCCCGCCTAACACAGCGGAATGTTGGTCTCACATAAGCGATCTTTTTTCTCGCTGTTCTTCACGCCTGCCGCACGAGAAATAATTGCGCTCATGCTTACGCAACGCACCGAAATCGAGTCCTGCCGTTGCGGTTCGTGCGGTTTGCAAGTGCGCGCACAGAATGCGAAATTTGACCACAGCCAAAACCAGCCGGGGCGAAAAAGGAATCGATGGTTCTTCACGCCTGCCGCACGAGAAATAATTGCGCTCATGCTTACGCAACGCACCGAAATCGAGTCCTGCCGTTGCGGTTCGTGCGGTTTGCAAGTGCGCGCACAGAATGCGAAATTTGACCACAGCCAAAACCAGCCGGGGCGAAAAAGGAATCGATGATTTCAACAACAACAACAACAAAAAGCGAACCATAAGCACGGTGCGCCGCGCTCGGGAGAAATTAAATCGTCAACTCCACATATATCCTTCTGCGCCGGAGATCGAGAGATCTTGTTTCGCTCGCCCCCGTTCCTTCGAAACGGTCGAGCAATTCATTTTATCGATCGCGCTTTCGCATTTTCGAGTCCATCCTCGTCCTCGTCCCGGGTCTGGTGTGCGCACCGCATTATTCCACTTCATTAAGTTGTAATTGATGAAAATTAAGCAAAAAAAATGTGGGTAGGAAAGTACCATCGCATTCCTCATTGCAGCTCGCTTGAGGCGATTTCTCGATCGGAATCTGAGGCATTAAGCAAGTACTTCCTACTCCCACGGGCCAGAAAACAAAAAAAACGAGCAACGGACTACTTAGGTAGTAGCAGCGCCCTCTAGCGTTAATTGCGTTGACAGCAGACGGAACGCGCCTGCGTGTTGACTTTGCAAATGCCAAGGTACGCACTAAACGGTCGCCGTCGGGAAAAAGTAGCCCACAGTGATGGGGGGGATCGTTTTTGGGCATCATAATCTATTCACGCCGGTTGCGAAACAGCAAGGCCGTGCCGTTGTGTTTGCTAAAACGTCTTTTTTGTTGTTGCTGTCGTTGTGTTTGGAGGTTATGTTTGATGTTATTTTCGGTGTCGCGCGGGGCGAAAACAGCGAGGCGAGCAGGGCGAGCGGCGAGATTATTAGCAGACATTTGGGCGACCATCATTAGCCGAGCCCGGGCTTCGAAGAACGTTTGGCGGACCACAATTCGCGCGTGATAAAAATGCGCCACTATCGATAATGCGATGCCGATCGATTAAGGTGTTTTACGTTCGTCGGCGCTGGCTACACGTTCCAGTGTCAAAGGTGACAAACGGCGCAGCTGGTGAAACAGCTGTCTCTCTCTCTCTGTTTTACTCTCTCGTTCGCACAATCAAATCCGTGGCTGATTTATTTCGGAAGACGGCTGAAGGCTAGAGCGGCTTCCACGTCGCGCGACTGCTTGTTTGAGGTGATTATGGTCGATTAATGGGCGATTATTAGCCTACGTGTTGGGTGTGCGGCTAGAGTTCGAACTGTCAAGGATGCGCCCGCCATCGAAGCCCGCCTAACACATCGGAATGTTGGTCTCACATAAGCGATCTTTTTTCTCGCTGTTCTTCACGCCTGCCGCACGAGAAATAATTGCGCTCATGCTTACGCAACGCACCGAAATCGAGTCCTGCCGTTGCGGTTCGTGCGGTTTGCAAGTGCGCGCACAGAATGCGAAATTTGACCACAGGGGGGGGCAACCCAGAAATCGATTCGCGCGCCGAGTGATCATCTCCACCAGCAGAGATGACGTCAAAGGTATTCCTGCGCGATGGCGTAATCGGGCGCGTGCGCTTTCGCGCGTTGTTGTCTCGTCTTGTACGCTTTGTTTTCGGCATCGGGCGGCAGGGTAAACAAAAACAGACGGCAGACACCTCACCTAACGCAAATCTAGCGCCTGCGGCCTGGGAGGATGAGATGCCGCGGGTACTGTTGTCTTAACCTTGACTTTCCTGGTGCTCATGTACATGCGAGTGTTTGTGTGGGTAGGAATGTACCATCGCATTCCTCATTGCAGCTCGCTTGAGGCGATTTCTCGATCGGAATCTGAGGCATTAAGCAAGTACTTCCTACTCCCACGGGCCAGAAAACAAAAAAAAAACAAAAAAAACACTGCGACGATCGCGGCGTGAAAGCTTGCCAACCTGGGCTGGCTGGCCTTTTTGCTTTCGGATTGCTTGCTGTTGTTGCTGTTGTTGTTTGCGGGCGTGAACGCGCGCGCCCGTTGAAGCTATTTTTCTTTTTTGCATTTCTTTTCGGGGGGGCTCCAACCCCGTTGAAGCCCGCTGGTTTCGAAGCCTGGCCCCTGGTCGGACGTGAAGCAGTGCAAGATCACGTAAACGGAGTGTGCTTCTCCTGTGTAGGTCAACCTTCCAGAAACCAGGGGTGGAGGAACTTGGCTGTGTGGTGGTGTGAAATGTTTTATGTATATTTGCTTTCATTTTTGTTGTTGTTGTTGGGAGGGTTTTGTGTTTTCGGTCCCGAGCGCGATTGGCGATCAAGTAGCACTCGATCACTCGACATCCTGTGCGAAAACGTGGGGAGGAGAGAGTGATCCCCTTCCCGAGGGAGAGAGATGGACGACGATGGACTCCTACGATATAATTGCGATCGACCGTTGCGCCATTGCGTAATGG
Source organism: Anopheles cracens (assembly GCA_002091845.1). NCBI lineage: Eukaryota > Metazoa > Arthropoda > Insecta > Diptera > Culicidae > Anopheles > Anopheles cracens. Next base: position 11,245 of record KZ068660.1, on the reverse strand, counting down.
GAGCCTGTCGTGCTCTCTCTCTCTCTCTCTCGCGCGCGCGCGTCCTTTTTCACGGTGACCTACGAGGAGGCTGAGGAGCGCAGGATCAGCCAGGTAGTGATGGTGGTGGTGGCTGTCAGTTCGACAGCTCCGTCGACATGTCGATAGTGAGCGAAGCAGGAAGAAAACAGCATGGCCGAAACGTCAGCGTAAGGATCCGTCGTGTTTATGCCCGCTGGCGTAACGTTAATTTAGCCTCTCGCTCGCGGGATGAAGGATGGGACGGAGGTCCTCCGGGTTACGTAAAGCATCCCCCGTTTCCTTCTGCCACTCGGTCACTCACCCACACACACGCACACGCGCAACCAACCCCGGTAGCCGTTTGGTTCAGGCGTCATCAACTTCCCGAGCGAGGGGGGGGTTCCTTCTGGCACTCGGTCACTCACCCACACACACGCACACGCGCAACCAACCCCGGTAGCCGTTTGGTTCAGGCGTCATCAACTTCCCGAGCGAGGGGGGGGCAACCCAGAAATCGATTCGCGCGCCGAGTGATCATCTCCACCAGCAGAGATGACGTCAAAGGTATTCCTGCGCGATGGCGTAATCGGGCGCGTGCGCTTTCGCGCGTTGTTGTCTCGTCTTGTACGCTTTGTTTTCGGCATCGGGCGGCAGGGTAAACAAAAACAGACGGCAGACACCTCACCTAACGCAAATCTAGCGCCTGCGGCCTGGGAGGATGAGATGCCGCGGGTACTGTTGTCTTAACCTTGACTTTCCTGGTGCTCATGTACATGCGAGTGTTTGTGTGGGTAGGAATGTACCATCGCATTCCTCATTGCAGCTCGCTTGAGGCGATTTCTCGATCGGAATCTGAGGCATTAAGCAAGTACTTCCTACTCCCACGGGCCAGAAAACAAAAAAAAAAACGAGCAACGGACTACTTAGGTAGTAGCAGCGCCCTCTAGCGTTAATTGCGTTGACAGCAGACGGAACGCGCCTGCGTGTTGACTTTGCAAATGCCAAGGTACGCACTAAACGGTCGCCGTCGGGAAAAAGTAGCCCACAGTGATGGGGGGGATCGTTTTTGGGCATCATAATCTATTCACGCCGGTTGCGAAACAGCAAGGCCGTGCCGTTGTGTTTGCTAAAACGTCTTTTTTTGTTGTTGCTGTCGTTGTGTTTGGAGGTTATGTTTGATGTTATTTTCGGTGTCGCGCGGGGCGAAAACGGCGAGGCGAGCAAGGCGAGCGGCGAGATTATTAGCAGACATTTGGGCGACCATCATTAGCCGAGCCCGGGCTTCGGAGAACGTTTGGCGGGCCACAATTCGCGCGTGATAAAAATGCGCCCCTATCGATAATGCGATGCCGATCGATTAAGGTGTTTTACGTTCGTCGGCGCTGGCTACACGTTCCAGTGTCAAAGGTGACAAACGGCGCAGCTGGTGAAACAGCTGTCTCTCTCTCTCTGTTTTACTCTCTCGTTCGCACAATCAAATCCGTGGCTGATTTATTTCGGAAGACGGCTGAAGGCTAGAGCGGCTTCCACGTCGCGCGACTGCTTGTTTGAGGTGATTATGGTCGATTAATGGGCGATTATTAGCCTACGTGTTGGGTGTGCGGCTAGAGTTCGAACTGTCAAGGATGCGCCCGCCATCGAAGCCCGCCTAACACATCGGAATGTTGGTCTCACATAAGCGATCTTTTTTCTCGCTGTTCTTCACGCCTGCCGCACGAGAAATAATTGCGCTCATGCTTACGCAACGCACCGAAATCGAGTCCTGCCGTTGCGGTTCGTGCGGTTTGCAAGTGCGCGCACAGAATGCGAAATTTGACCACAGCCAAAACCAGCCGGGGCGAAAAAGGAATCGATGATTTCAACAACAACAACAACAAAAAGCGAACCATAAGCACGGTGCGCCGCGCTCGGGAGAAATTAAATCGTCAACTCCACATATATCCTTCTGCGCCGGAGATCGAGAGATCTTGTTTCGCTCGCCCCCGTTCCTTCGAAACGGTCGAGCAATTCATTTTATCGATCGCGCTTTCGCATTTTCGAGTCCATCCTCGTCCTCGTCCCGGGTCTGGTGTGCGCACCGCATTATTCCACTTCATTAAGTTGTAATTGATGAAAATTAAGCAAAAAAAAGGGGTTAAAAAACCGCGCCGTGGTGAGTGGAATTTCACCCCGGTCACAGCAGAAAGGACGAGTTCGCCCTGGAAGCTTGCGGATGCGGAGATGCGATGCGAGCTTAATGATAACTATTAAGCATTATTTGGTTTGGCGATCGAGCGACTCCATCACACGACAGGGAAAAGTGAAAAGAGTGAAAAATTAATATGATTTATGTGCGCCAGACACTCACGGACAACTTCCGAATGTTTTGCCTATTTCTTTTTTGGTTTGCGTTCAATGCAATTATTTGGAGCTCCACAGCACACTAATGAGCGCCGGGGCTCAAGTTCAAGATCGTCACTTTCCCGATCCGTGCCGATCGGAGACTTTCACCGCACGCCGTGCCGTCTGCCAAGGTTGCCCAATTGTTGCCGATTTCTTGTCGCCGCTTGTTGCATCATCATCATCATCATCATCGGTGGATGACCTCCCTGGGCGAGAGGTTAGATTTGCGAAGGACGATCCTCGCGCATGCCCGGGAGCGTCAAAGTAATTGTCCAATCGAGCCGTCCGGTAGTCCCGATCCGGTGTGGTGATGATTTCATCACGCCTGGGTATGTCCCACTGCGCGGGCAGGTTGGTCCCATTCGCGCTGTGACACCGGGATGACCCGCCCGGGAAAGAAGGGGGCGTGGATGTTGATTTGCACACATTGATCCGAACATTGGAAACATCCCCCCGCGGTGGGCAAAACGAGGAGGCTTTGAGAGGATGGATTGAATCGTTTCTTTTTCACCTTAGACGCACAAGAAAGTCCCCCCCCTTTGGTAATGGCGGCTCAAAAGTCCCACTGACCAAGATCCACCGCTCGTTTGAATTGGCATTTCATTATGCATCTCACAGTGGTGTCGTCAGTGTGTACGATCGAGCGCGATGTTTTGCGATGTTGCTGTTTTTTTTTCGTAATGGTGTGCAGCTCACTTCTGCTCAAAGCATCTGTGGTGCCCCTCGGGTTCATACGGCCAGCGCGGACACACGGGGGTCAACCGAGCCGATGAAATGAACCGATCGGATCGGGGTGATGCAGTTTGCAGTTTCGGATCGGACGGCGATATTGCACAATACGTCGCGAGCGGGGCGTCGCAAGAAAGCAGGCAGACGCGCCAGACACGTACTCAGGGCCGTACCGTGTTAACCCAGCGCCGCGTGTTGCCTGGGAAGGAAGGGGTCCTTTTCTTCCATTTTATTAGGATCGTCGCCGCGCTGGTGACGGTCGCCGCACCGCGGGGTTTAACGGGGTTTCACATGCAGGCGCAGGTCGTAGGATAAATGATTTGCATCTTCGTGGACAACTCTTCGGCGCGCTGGCGATGAGCGCGGGTGGACGTTAAGATGGGCGCAAAATTAGGTTTACGGCGGTGGTAAACGGGTTGCGCAATGCGCGCTTTGCTAAATGTCAGGGAAGAGCTCGCCCCGGGTCGGCGACACCATGCGTCCATGCCTGCCTTTCGCACGCTGGAGCGCTTTATCAGTAATTGCAATCCCCAACGCCGGATGTGCCGATTGTGTTCTTCGATATGGCTGGGGTTCCGCTTGATTGACAGCGTGTGGGGTGCATCGGCATTTTTAATCAGGCGAATGCTCCGAATCACGCTAATGAGCGCGGCACCTCATCGGCTGCACGAGTAGAATAATTCGAACCCGGATTTACGACGCGTGTGCTTGCGAGTGTTCGAGCGGAACTCACTCCCACCGCTCGTGGTGATTGCGAAAATCGCTTGTGAAATCATGCGGTAGCGGCAAACGCGATTGTAATCTCACGCGGCGTTGGAATTGCGAAGCGAACGAAGCTGGGTGGAAGCTACTGGACCACAGCGGAGTGCTGTTCAGAAGTTAAGTAGAATTGGAAGCGGAACCGGCAGACGTCACCACGAATGTGTGTATTCGTTTGCTTCAAAAACAATCCGCTTATGATGTTCTTCCTGTCGTAAACATCCACTGCCCGGAGCTTAGCTGATGGGCTTTTCTGGGAAGTTTGGCTCAGAACGAGAACGTCCAGTGAAGTCAGCAATTAGTCATATGGCCAAATTCTACATCGCTACCCACTTCGCCGGCCACTTGACCGTTTAACGGTTTACGGTGTTCTCATATCCGGGTTCGTCGCCGTTGGTTGAAGTCTTTTGTTTCACGTTCGCTTTCAGAGACTTGAACGGGAAAGCAAGAAGTGTTGCTGGCAAAATGTGATTGTTTTATGATGTATTTCTATATTTGATGTATTTTTGTATATTTTTAAAATGCAAATTATGTTTTGTATACTCAAAAAATCCTTAATCTGTTTAACACTTTCGCACAAATCGCATCGCGTTTTCTCTTTCCCGCTCACTCACTCGCCCAACCGTACAAACGTCGACACGGGCGAGACGATAGCCCCCCCGGATTAGGATTAGCACGGCTCAGGTCAAGCCAGCTTAGGGTGCTTCAGGTGCCGCCGGTGCCCGCGTCGAGACGAAAGCAAACGCGCGCGCCCGCTCAACTTATGCAAATGATGACCAGGGACTAATTATACCCGATTACGAGTGACGGTTCCAGCGATCGATACGAGATCGGTGAAATAGGTTGATTGTTTTATTTGTTCGACGATTTTGCGCATTTGGGTGTGTGGGGCGAACCGACCGAATTCCACCGGCGGTTACGATTTTATTGCTATCCTGCTGGGGGGTGAGATTGTGCTAGATTTTTAAAAGGATTCAAGCCCCAATTTGAAACAATAAACACTCCGCGCGCGCGCGCGCTCTCCCTAGCATTAAATTGCTCGCAAGCGGCTTACACCCGAGCTTATCGGCTGCGTCTCGTTGTGACGCCGTGCTAGCTGAGCAGGGCATGATCGGGTTGCATAATGCATCGGATGGAGGGTGTCATTAATCAAATTTTCCCATGATATACAATCAGCACGCTACGTTTGCTGTTCGGGCACCCTTTTGCCGCTGATGCTGCGGCCGGGGTAACGATGCGTAGCGTTATCGCTTCCTGTGCATTCTTGATGAGTCGTACGCATGCGCGTAGACGTAGCTGATCGGAATGCAATCAACAGTGCAATTACAGTCTAAACTTGCTCCAAACATTGCTGTCGTCAATTGAAGCAGGAAAGTTCTATGCTGTTTTGTTATACAATATATTCACAATATATTCATTTGTAGGGAATACTTAGTTGAAGAACACCTGCGGATGTTAGCGTTTGTCCAACCAATCCACGAACGATAATCAAACAAAATCCATTAACCTCTCACCATTAATTGATACTCTGCCGCTGCCGCTGCTGCTGCTGCCACTTCGTCTGTAAGCAATTAGGCATTCTCACCACTAAAAGCATGTCGGACACCTTTGACCGACACCACACCAAAGCGGCGATACTTTGTTGCACCTGGGTGCCCACACGCTGGAGCTCCCCGTGGAGCCTTCTGTACCGATCGCTATCATGTGACGATCGCCGATGGACACGGTCGATGTGTTCGATACGCGTGCAATCGATTCAGCTGTTAAGTGAATCTCCACGATCACTATCACTTATGCCGCTCCCGCTGGAAGCGTCTTCGCACACGAATGCCTTAATCGTGGGTAGACGAACGACGGCCATTGTACCGGCCGATGACGGGGCTGACGGTTTCAAACCCGCCACCGAGCGTCATTGATTTCCGATCCCACGGGGCGGTTGGTGGCGGGCGGGCGCACACCCCACCGAGCAAGATTCTAATCAGTTAATTAAGTACACACGCTACAAGACAATGCGCGTGTCGAATTAATGACGTGTGGCGTTCGTGTCGCTTCCTTCTCACGGGGCCGAGATTCCCTGGCGAATGCCATTTTCGGTGGGAAAATCAGCCGCTCTTTAGCTCTGACTTCCATTCAACGGTGACTGGGCGGCTTGTGCGTCGAGAAGTCGTTCCTAGAAGTGGCATTTCGACGGGAAGCGAATGCTCGATGTGCGCAAAATTAGCTCTCCAGCGCGTTTTACTCGGTGAGAAGTGTAGTTTTTTTTCACCATTTCTTGGTATTATATCGCTCGAATCAGAGGCCGCCCTGTATTGTGCGTGGTCTTTAATGATAATTTAACACGGCGAAAAAATGCGAAGGACGTTCGGTTTGGATCAGTTCGATTCTTTCGTAATCCTCGCCGAGACGAACCGATCGTCGATCAGTTTTACGAGCAAATAATGAGCCAAGGGCTTCGGATGGACGTCAGGTCCGTTCTTGAATCGCTAATCAAGCGTCTCGGATGAATATTCAAATGAGGTGATACGTTTTTTTCGCTGGCTTCTAGTTGGTCTGCCCCGAAAATCAGTCTCATCCTTACCGTCCATTGGTTAACGTCCATTGATTAAGCATATCTAAAGGGCTTGCGCTTGAAGAACTCGCCTAACCAGTGTTTACCGAGGCGGTTCGCTAGCCAAGCACTTAATGAGTAGTTTAATTATGCGCCGATAGGTTTCGTTTTGTAGAATGTGATCCTTTGTGCTGTGCTGATAAAAGCGGCCACTGTTTGCCCGCAGCCGATCGTACACGGAAGGGTACATAAGGTCAGACAAAAAGAAGTTTGTAAAGCATTCGAAACAAGTGCGGGGGTACCGTGTTTGTCGACAAAATTCACACCTACTCCACGTGGCGTCGTTTGCTTCCGTAGCGAGCGTAGCTGGGAAGCGTTCGGCGACGTCAGTGCGGTGAGCAAACAGCGAAGCGACTTGAGCGGGTGCGCAAGTGACGAACGCGTCGCCATCGATCGATTACTTGTTGCTAAACGCAAAAACGTTGGTATTATTTTTTTTTCTAATTCAAAGCAGTTAATAAGTAGCTGAAAATGAAAGTAAAAGTTGACTAGATAGAGCGGAAAAAAGGTCAATTATTTTGGCACACTCGTTCCACATGAACCGGTTCTTTGTAGCATCCCCAACATTCCGGGCCGGTCGGAGAGAGAGAGCGAAAAAAACCCCGATGCCGGTGACAAATCTTCCTACCGCTGACAGCGCAGAGACCATTACCACTCACATTAAGGGTAAACTAATATCGTACATCGCGGCGAATGGGTTTGAATGTCACACCGTCTCCCGCGTCCCGGCAAAATGTGAACCAGTGTAGAAGTCGTTTCGATGAGCCGGTCGCCTAACGAAGCCACGCAACAGAGTCGCCTGCACCTTTACCGTGGCGTGAAGCGCCGTTTCTTGCCGCTTCACCGGAGCACCTCATTAGATATTCCGCCTACGCCTGAACCACGCGACGTGTCTAACAAGGTTAAACGGAGTTACGAACCCGGCGGAATGGAATGCAGGCAAAGGGAAACAAAGTGTGAAAGGAAGCTGCAGATTTACACCAAACAAGCGACCAACAAAAAAAAGGCATCGAAACCATCCCCTTGGGTGCCAGAAAGTACGCTTATCCCACGTAAATTGGGTGCTTCCGTCAGTGATTTTATTGCTTAATCCCCCGGTGCCCGGTAATGACTCACTCGGTTCGTGTCCGTGCTGTTGGGAGATGCTATCGGATGCCGGTGGGAGCTACTGGATTTGGGATGAGATGGTTTGCCTGCTGAATGGGGTTAGGAAATAATGAGGACGTCATTGTTATGCTGCGGTATTTGCTCTCGTTATGGAGCAAAGGTGAGCCATCCAATTATGATGCTTTCCTGATTTATATGCTCTTGTTTATTTTTCTAAGCAAGCGAAAAGGAAGCAAAAAGCAGCGTTCTAGACTCATAGTTTTTCATCCAAATTTATTTAAGCGAAAATATTGGCTAAACTTGCACTATTGTTATGTCTTATTCTGAGAACTACATGACATAAAACAAACTAGTTTCGATAAGCAACTTACTTGTTTATCGCTTAACTTATTTCATTATAGTGATCTTTAAAACTTTTAGAATGCATCATGCCAAATAATGGCTTACAAAAATGATAGAATAGACTGTAAAAATAGCAAAACTATACAGCAAAACTATTTTACATAAAAAATGAAGCAAGATTCAAATTACATACAACATATAAGTCAGGATACTGTAGGCACTGTATGCATTGTTTTTTATTATTAAAAATGGATTTGAAATATAATCATTCACGACCTTTCAAAATAACTAGACGACAAACAAGGAAACAAAATAGATGCTTCATTCGATAGGACGTATTAAATAAAGGGAAAAAATGGAAAATGCTCTTCAGATAGTTATTCCACACCTCAACATAAAATAGATCAAGACTTCAGGGTATTACATGCTGGTAGAGTCGTCAAAAAGGCTTTCCTTTTCGTTCTCATAATTTTGTTTTCTTTTTAGTGGCGTTTCACCCACCTCACATGACCTTTTCGAAAGCATCCTTCCAGTGATCGGAGCGATCATTTTCCGCAAACATCAATACAAACCCCATAAATCTCACCCGTACCGTAGCCGCACCAAAAAACTCGATTGGAGCGTCCTGGACACAATTATTCAGCGGCAACAGCTCCGGCTATCATCGCCGCAGTTGCGTACCTGGGTCAACCGGCGTGCACACACACACACACACACACACACATGGGGGGGAATCAGCTGGGAAATGCACATAAATTACCGCGCGGTCGCGGTTATGTCAATGCGCGCCCGCGAGCGAACGCATGCGTGTGTAATTGTGTTCGAGGGAGGCTCTCATTTTTGGGCGTTGCTGCTCTCGTTTGGAACTGCTCGAAACCCGAACCCGAACGGAACAATGGGTCCGGCCACGCACCCGGGACCCCGGGCGTCCGGCGGTGTCGTAAGGAGGCAACCAGAACCACAATTACGTAGCCCCGCGCTCGATGAGTTATTAAGCCGTCGAGCCCCGGGAAGCGGAACGGTTCCCGGCGGATCTTATCCAATTCACAAATTGGTGACTCCCGCGAGTGACACATGACCGGGCACGAAGAATGTGGTTGTGTGTGTGTGTGTGTGTGTGTGTGCGACGCGTCGTCCTGCCTTTTTCGATTTCCTTGCGGGAGCCTCCATCCAGCGCCTAGGCGAGTCAAACCGGTTCACCGGACGCTCGTGGCCCCCTGCAACAGGTGATCGGGGCAAGCTTTCGATTTCGCCGGTTCGCCTGTGTGTGAGAGTTTTTTTTCCAATGCACATTCCACCCGGTAACTTCCTTTCCACTGTACTGTGTCTTGCTTCGATGAAAGCGAGGTAACGAAAAGGGGGAAAAAAAGGCTGTGGAATTGTTTCCTTGTGCGATCCTGCACGAACACAGCGCGCATGACATCTTGTTGCAATTACTTTGTTCTCTTTTCCACCCGACGGCCAAGGAGGTTAAGTGATAGTGATAAGTTATCACCGGACACACACACTGGCAGTGCGAACAACATTCCAGCGTTTCAGTCCGAAAAGAGTCCTCTTACGCAACGCAACTCATATCTTTATTTGCACTGAAAAGCGTTTCAGGTTCGCATACAATGTTGCTATCTGGTTGATTAATGCCTCCACAAAAACGCAAACAACTCCCTTGAAAGAAAGAATCTTTCCACCACGCACGTCGCCGTCCTTCGCACGTGAATGTACCTTCCTACGCTAATGAATCATCATGCGCCTCCATCGGGCTCGGGCCGCAGAAGGAAGGAACATGGAGACGAAACCAGCAACCTGGCGATCGTCGACCTTTGATAAAGGTTTTAGAACGACAAACAAACAAACCGGCACCTGGGAGGTGTGAAACACCGAACGCAATCACTCGAAAGCTTTGGAATGCTAGCGCCTTATAAGGAGCAGACCGTCCTCCTAACAGCTGACAGCCCGTCTGTCGCCCGTTTCCTATGCGAAAACAAATGGCGATAATTAAATTATCCCCGCCCCGGGGGCTGTTTTCATGTTTGCAAATTGTTTTTTTTTTTGTTTTCGTCCGTCGTTGCTCGGTTTATGGCGTTCTCTTTCGCAAACGTAATGAGCTGCGAAGGAATTTCACGGGGTCCCTCCACTTTACGATCCCTTTCCAAACGATCTAGTTTTCGGGTGTGACTTTTTTTTGCTGCTTTGTGTTTGGTTGTCCTAGCGACACGCATCGGCGGGTAAACCAGAGGTGGGCGTTACGAAACGGGCGTGCGGATTGATCGGTAAGCGGCCGTTTTGGGGCGATTTGCAGGCGCCACCTCGTAGGAGGTTAATTGGAACAGATCGCCTAGATCGTGGGACACGCTTTGCGAGAAAAGAGATAGAGAAAAAACACCGACAAAGGATACATAAACCACCGAAAGCGACTAGAAAGCTTACCTAGTGGGTCTCAACGTTCGACTTTACGACCACTAATTGACTCCCCTTCTGCGTGAGAGTGGACATAAAGCGAATCAAGTATGGAACGCATACTTATCGATACGAACGTGACATTCGTATCGCGTGGCTAATGTTTGACAGGGCGTTTGACATTAGGAGAAGTTTACATCTGCTCGAAGCGACACCTGCCGGCACGGCAAGACGCACCTCCCAACCGAAAGCCTTGAAGTCACAAGGGCCGCCTAATGGGCCACGTTCGGATGCATTTTATTTACCACACAAAGCACCGCCGCTCCCGCGCTGGCAAGGTTGTCGTCAGCGATTACTCTGTCAGTTTGTCGGTGGCCAGATTTATGGTTGCCCTTTTCTTTCATGCGACCCCTCTCGCCTTGGTCGCGCGGGCTCGGACTTGGAAGATGCTCACGATGTGCTGCTGTCTCTAATTTCCCGCCTGCTATGACACCGAAAACCACCGCATGTTTTGATGGATGTTTTAAGGCCTCGCTTCTTCTTTTTTTTTGTGCAGGATCCCTACTACTTCTCAAGCGCGTGCTAAGAGAGTCGTGTTTGGGAGGGTGTTTTTTTGATGTTTCGATTGCGCTTCTGTGCCTCGTGGGCTTTCGGTTGGCCGGCTTTGAAGATGTTTTCAGGCAAACATCATCGTATCACCGGAACGTGAGAACAGGCGGTGCTCCAGTAGCAGCCTCGCTTGTCCGTGGCGTGCATAAGTGCAAAGATCAAACCCGCCAGGGGCCACCGCTGGACGCTTAGAGCGAGCCGATGTTTGTCTTTTCTGGCCAGGAGACAAACTGTTTATTCGAAATCTTCTACCGACCCCGAAAGCAGGCCCGGGTTTGATGGATTTCTCGCGTGGACACATGAATGGGTGACACC
>KZ068657.1:22731-36680 GCA_002091845.1 Anopheles cracens | reverse complement strand
TCCACCAGAATCTGAAAGAGGTCCCTGCAGCATAATCGTGGATTTCTTACGTGCATCTTTTGCCAGAAAGTGTGTCCAGTGCGTGTGCGTGTCTGTGGGTATATGTGGGCGAGCAGCGTCCCCAAAAGCCGGGGAGGTTGGTGCTGCCGTGAAGTGAAAATATCTCGGATTGCGGCAGCCAAGCAACTTCACAGACCTGCCGGTGGTGGCGCGCGTCCGTGACCGTGAGTTTTTGCCGTGTGCCCATGCAGTGCGAAAACAACTCACACCCGTCTCTGCGAAACTGTTGGACACAGCCCAGCGCATCGGACGCGCGTGTGTGGGATTCTATTTTTAAGCCGCAGCATCTATGTTTCGCGACACAGCAAACGACGCTCGGTCTCTAGAAGGCGAAAAATCCAACCGTACAAAATCGCATGAAAGTGCGAGTGGGTATGTGTGTGACTGTGTGTGTATGGGAGTGTGTGCGTGCTAGCGCACCGATGATGTTTCATGCTGGGGCCGGTCGCCAGCGAGCAGCAGCGCCTACTTCTTTGTGTTTCTCAATTCACTCTGCGCTGCTGTGACAGTGTATGTGATTTTCGCGTTCTCGCTGGTGACACGACCCGGAGAGGTTGTCCGTTTTATGTTGCTGAAACGAAGCAGTAAAAAGCGAAAGAAGAAACAGTAGTGTTGCTGCTGTGCACGCCAAGACTGTAATAATAAGTTCACGCGCACCGAGAGCGCGCCTCTGGCTCTTAGGTTCGGCGAATTTCGCGAGTTTCGTGTGACCATTTTCCGCGCATTTTGAGGGGATTTTGCTAGGATATTGTTGCTTTGTTCGTGAAAGGGACGTGGGGGAGCTCGTTGGCAAACAGAAACGAGTTGTTTACAAACAAGTCGGTGAAAACGCTTTATTGGTTGTTTGTGAGTGTGGCGAATGATTGTGCGTCCGCTTTTTGAGCCGTTAAATGTGACAAAGTCACCAAACAAACGACCTCAATGTAGTCGCCTAAGATGTCGCCTTTCAGGTAAGTGTCATCTGCTCAAATTGTACACCCCTACAGCATAAGACCGTGGTGTCGAAGTTCTCCCAATAAGTGTGTGCGTATGTGTGCGTAGGTTATCTTGTACCACATGCTTTTTTCACTAATCATAATTGCGCTTTCAAACATCCACTGATAACACGATACGGTGGGTGAAGAATTGTCAATCGGTGCATTGGCGCAACAAAAACACATCCGCAATTGATTTTTCGCGATTTCAATCGATTTGCAACCTGACGGATTATGATTATGATTTTTTATTTGAGCCTCAAATATCGACGCAAGCGAGGCATCCTAATCCTCAAAAGGGAATGCGTTTGCTTCGATTGATTTTAGGGCATTATTCCCACACGCTCTGGGATGGCTCCGATTAAGGGTAGAAAAAGAATGGGCAATGGCGGCCGCACTGCATATTATTATGATTTTTTATTTGAGCCTCAAATATCGACGCAAGCGAGGCATCCTAATCCTCAAAAGGGAATGCGTTTGCTTCGATTGATTTTAGGGCATTATTCCCACACGCTCTGGGATGGCTCCGATTAAGGGTAGAAAAAGAATGGGCAATGGCGGCCGCACTGCATATTTGTCGCCCCCGACAACGAACGTGGACACGGAGGATCGAACAGAGGGTTGGCAGGTGCAGGTCGGAGTGTGCTTCGAAGACGCAGAAGAGAGAGAAAAAAAGGTAAAAATAAATCATTCATTCTCTCCCTCCCCCTCCTCCTTCTCCACCCGTCCTACACTCGTGTTCCACCCTTGGTTCGCTTCTTCTTCCGTTTCGAAACGCAATCGAACGGACGCGAGTCATCTTTGTCGGCTACCTATTCTCTATAGACACGCTCACTGAGCAGAGAATAACAAAAAGGGGCACATCTCTCCGTGCCCAATTCTTTCGCTTCTGCTGTGAGATGTCGTGCTATCGTTCGGATCGATATCCGAAGCTCCGTAGGTCATTCTGCCGTTGCCGTTGCTGTCCACAACATACCGGCACGTTATTGCACGGTCTGGCCCCCGCAATATTTGTCAATTTTCCATTCCGAACGTCGATTTACCCGTGGAGAGTGTGCCGCTGCCCTGCTGCGTGACACGGCGCAACCAACGACGGAAGAGGACGTTCGTTTCGTAATGCAAACGGACCCGTGCCCTGCCGTCAAATCAGGGAAGCAGCAAGATGGGAGCGCGAGAGAGTAGAGCAGCGTTTGGGTTATGTTGTGTGCTGGTCATTATTGCGCCAGTGCGCTTTACCCCGTCGTGTGTTGGAGCGAAACGGTAGGAGCAATATATAGGGCATCGCGAAAAACCGGGAGACCTGGAACCAAACGCGCTGGTCTGGCTTTTGTCTTTTGGCTCCCTTTGGCCGTTTTTTTGTGTACGGACTCGTGCTCGGTTCTGAAAAGCGTATTGGCTGTTACCTGCCTATCACCAAAACCTCTCTGACCGGAACCGCGCCATGGTGCCGAGGATGGCGGAGGAACTACCGACAACATTGAGGAAGGAGGAGTGCGAGCATAGTAGGCACGGTTGTGTATGCGTATGCTTCAAAAGACGCCTCAGTGATTTACAGAGCTGTGTTTAAATATATGTCGCACGATAAAACAAAGATCTCTGGACATGACAGTCATTTTTTATGGTTTCCGTTTAGCTTGAACGTTTTAAAATGTGAAACAAATGTTATGGAAATGTTTGAAAAACTCAAGTATTTCTTTTATTTATGCCACCCGCCAAGAGATAGCGTCCCTCCATCAAGGATGCTGTGATATATTTTTAATATAGCAAATGTTGTTTAGAAAAATACTTTGAGCGATACAATTTAATATGTTGGTTTTTCCTCAAAGCAGTAGCAAACTTTTTCCGCTCACTGTAACCCTAGGGCGCACATCTTTCGTGCTGGATATTGAACGCGCCGCCGAACTCTGCGCATACCTGGAAAGTGTGTTTGTGTGCGTTGTGGACAGTTTATGCGAGCATTGGCACTTTGGCGGCGGACTCTCGGTGGTATGTTGTGCGCTCATTTAATGGTTGACGATGATCGTTGCATACAACCACACACTGACGTAAACCTGGAACGTGCTATCTACACCTACCCCGAGTGAATCTCGCGGGGGTCGTTCGATCGTTCGGTACATCTCTTCCATCCCTACGGCTTCTTCTATCCGGACGTTATATCACGGCGAACGACGTTGGACGTTTCGTCTATAGTTGGCGGTGATGATGAGCAACGGACTCTTGCACCTTTGCTTCGATGGAGTGTGTCTCAACGAGCAGCGTACGGATGAGCGAAGAAGATTGCACGGTGCGAATTTGAACGGGAACAGCTGCAGAGAGCTCTTACCGTCGCGCTGATATAATTTCTTGTATCTCCGGACATTTTTTTCCGGAAAAGATGTTGAGTGCGATATACCTGACCACTTAATGCTTAGTTTCACTGTTGTTCGCATATGATGATTTGAAAGCATCCCTTGCTGGCACTGTGCTTTCTTTGGAACGTAGGAGAACTACTGCATGCGCGGGATGCCTAATCGTAGCTAAGATGGAATTTGAACGTATTGTAAATTTGATAAAAAAAAACTATAGACACGCTCACTGAGCAGAGAATAACAAAAAGGGGCACATCTCTCCGTGCCCAATTCTTTCGCTTCTGCTGTGAGATGTCGTGCTATCGTTCGGATCGATATCCGAAGCTCCGTAGGTCATTCTGCCGTTGCCGTTGCTGTCCACAACATACCGGCACGTTATTGCACGGTCTGGCCCCCGCAATATTTGTCAATTTTCCATTCCGAACGTCGATTTACCCGTGGAGAGTGTGCCGCTGCCCTGCTGCGTGACACGGCGCAACCAACGACGGAAGAGGACGTTCGTTTCGTAATGCAAACGGACCCGTGCCCTGCCGTCAAATCAGGGAAGCAGCAAGATGGGAGCGCGAGAGAGTAGAGCAGCGTTTGGGTTATGTTGTGTGCTGGTCATTATTGCGCCAGTGCGCTTTACCCCGTCGTGTGTTGGAGCGAAACGGTAGGAGCAATATATAGGGCATCGCGAAAAACCGGGAGACCTGGAACCAAACGCGCTGGTCTGGCTTTTGTCTTTTGGCTCCCTTTGGCCGTTTTTTTGTGTACGGACTCGTGCTCGGTTCTGAAAAGCGTATTGGCTGTTACCTGCCTATCACCAAAACCTCTCTGACCGGAACCGCGCCATGGTGCCGAGGATGGCGGAGGAACTACCGACAACATTGAGGAAGGAGGAGTGCGAGCATAGTAGGCACGGTTGTGTATGCGTATGCTTCAAAAGACGCCTCAGTGATTTACAGAGCTGTGTTTAAATATATGTCGCACGATAAAACAAAGATCTCTGGACATGACAGTCATTTTTTATGGTTTCCGTTTAGCTTGAACGTTTTAAAATGTGAAACAAATGTTATGGAAATGTTTGAAAAACTCAAGTATTTCTTTTATTTATGCCACCCGCCAAGAGATAGCGTCCCTCCATCAAGGATGCTGTGATATATTTTTAATATAGCAAATGTTGTTTAGAAAAATACTTTGAGCGATACAATTTAATATGTTGGTTTTTCCTCAAAGCAGTAGCAAACTTTTTCCGCTCACTGTAACCCTAGGGCGCACATCTTTCGTGCTGGATATTGAACGCGCCGCCGAACTCTGCGCATACCTGGAAAGTGTGTTTGTGTGCGTTGTGGACAGTTTATGCGAGCATTGGCACTTTGGCGGCGGACTCTCGGTGGTATGTTGTGCGCTCATTTAATGGTTGACGATGATCGTTGCATACAACCACACACTGACGTAAACCTGGAACGTGCTATCTACACCTACCCAGTGAATCTCTCTATCCGGGCGTTATATCACGGCGAACGACGTTGGACGTTTCGTCTATAGTTGGCGGTGATGATGAGCAACGGACTCTTGCACCTTTGCTTCGATGGAGTGTGTCTCAACGAGCAGCGTACGGATGAGCGAAGAAGATTGCACGGTGCGAATTTGAACGGGAACAGCTGCAGAGAGCTCTTACCGTCGCGCTGATATAATTTCTTGTATCTCCGGACATTTTTTTCCGGAAAAGATGTTGAGTGCGATATACCTGACCAGCTAGATGCTTAGTTCACTGTTGTTCGCAGTAATCGAAATCATAGTAACCATAGACGGTCGAGTATGAAAACACATCGTGCCTATCGAAACAGTCGATAGGTCTCAGTCAGTCTTTTTGCGAGCGTGCTAATCGTTGGAGTGATTAGTGAAAGGCAGTGTTATTTCTGCCTGTGAAACGTAAGTACTTTCCAGAAGAAAACTTTCAGTGTCCAATAGATACTTGCTGTGGCGTCAAACTACGCCTTTATTTGGAAGGCTAAGAAGGTGCATAAAACTCTGTCAAATCTCTGCCCAGCCTGTATTAACGTTTCACCCCGAAGGCGAAAATCGTCGTGTAAATTCTGGGTGCGTTTTCATACGACCACAGCGGGCGGGAAATGTATGAAAAATGAAGGAAATATAGAAAGAGGAACGCTGGGCCTGCAAACTGGTGGCAAATGTCAATCAATCTAGTTTGCGTGTGTCCCCCCTCCACTCCAAAATAAAATCAACGTTGTGACGCTGTGAGGGGATGAGAGTGTGCGCGCTCTATCGCAGAAGAGTCACGTTTTCGCGCTCTTCTTTCCTCTTCCGTTTCCCTCCCAACCTCACTTCCGTCCCATCATAGCCGGGCAGAGACTGGTAAAAAAATATTAAAACTCATGCATGCTGTAGGGCTCTGGCGTCTATCTATCTTCCTCTCATGAGATGAGCTCTCGCTTCTTCCGTTGCTTACTAATTTTAAAGGCATGCTTTGATTGGCACATTGCCTCGCATTGTCCCTCATGCGTTCAATCCAATAGTTGTGGCAAATAATTATCTGGCACTGTGCTTTCTTTGGAACGTAGGAGAACTACTGCATGCGCGGGATGCCTAATCGTAGCTAAGATGGAATTTGAACGTATTGTAAATTTGATAAAAAAAAACTATAGACACGCTCACTGAGCAGAGAATAACAAAAAGGGGCACATCTCTCCGTGCCCAATTCTTTCGCTTCTGCTGTGAGATGTCGTGCTATCGTTCGGATCGATATCCGAAGCTCCGTAGGTCATTCTGCCGTTGCCGTTGCTGTCCACAACATACCGGCACGTTATTGCACGGTCTGGCCCCCGCAATATTTGTCAATTTTCCATTCCGAACGTCGATTTACCCGTGGAGAGTGTGCCGCTGCCCTGCTGCGTGACACGGCGCAACCAACGACGGAAGAGGACGTTCGTTTCGTAATGCAAACGGACCCGTGCCCTGCCGTCAAATCAGGGAAGCAGCAAGATGGGAGCGCGAGAGAGTAGAGCAGCGTTTGGGTTATGTTGTGTGCTGGTCATTATTGCGCCAGTGCGCTTTACCCCGTCGTGTGTTGGAGCGAAACGGTAGGAGCAATATATAGGGCATCGCGAAAAACCGGGAGACCTGGAACCAAACGCGCTGGTCTGGCTTTTGTCTTTTGGCTCCCTTTGGCCGTTTTTTTGTGTACGGACTCGTGCTCGGTTCTGAAAAGCGTATTGGCTGTTACCTGCCTATCACCAAAACCTCTCTGACCGGAACCGCGCCATGGTGCCGTGGATGGCGGAGGAACTACCGACAACATTGAGGAAGGAGGAGTGCGAGCATAGTAGGCACGGTTGTGTATGCGTATGCTTCAAAAGACGCCTCAGTGATTTACAGAGCTGTGTTTAAATATATGTCGCACGATAAAACAAAGATCTCTGGACATGACAGTCATTTTTTATGGTTTCCGTTTAGCTTGAACGTTTTAAAATGTGAAACAAATGTTATGGAAATGTTTGAAAAACTCAAGTATTTCTTTTATTTATGCCACCCGCCAAGAGATAGCGTCCCTCCATCAAGGATGCTGTGATATATTTTTAATATAGCAAATGTTGTTTAGAAAAATACTTTGAGCGATACAATTTAATATGTTGGTTTTTCCTCAAAGCAGTAGCAAACTTTTTCCGCTCACTGTAACCCTAGGGCGCACATCTTTCGTGCTGGATATTGAACGCGCCGCCGAACTCTGCGCATACCTGGAAAGTGTGTTTGTGTGCGTTGTGGACAGTTTATGCGAGCATTGGCACTTTGGCGGCGGACTCTCGGTGGTATGTTGTGCGCTCATTTAATGGTTGACGATGATCGTTGCATACAACCACACACTGACGTAAACCTGGAACGTGCTATCTACACCTACCCCGAGTGAATCTCGCGGGGGTCGTTCGATCGTTCGGTACATCTCTTCCATCCCTACGGCTTCTTCTATCCGGGCGTTATATCACGGCGAACGACGTTGGACGTTTCGTCTATAGTTGGCGGTGATGATGAGCAACGGACTCTTGCACCTTTGCTTCGATGGAGTGTGTCTCAACGAGCAGCGTACGGATGAGCGAAGAAGATTGCACGGTGCGAATTTGAACGGGAACAGCTGCAGAGAGCTCTTACCGTCGCGCTGATATAATTTCTTGTATCTCCGGACATTTCTTCCGGAAAAGATGTTGAGTGCGATATACCTGACCAGCTAGATGCTTAGTTCACTGTTGTTCGTAGTAATCGAAATCATAGTAACCATAGACGGTCGAGTATGAAAACACATCGTGCCTATCGAAACAGTCGATAGGTCTCAGGCAGTCTTTTTGCGAGCGTGCTAATCGTTGGAGTGATTAGTGAAAGGCAGTGTTATTTCTGCCTGTGAAACGTAAGTACTTTCCAGAAGAAAACTTTCAGTGTCCAATAGATACTTGCTGTGGCGTCAAACTACGCCTTTATTTGGAAGGCTAAGAAGGTGCATAAAACTCTGTCAAATCTCTGCCCAGCCTGTATTAACGTTTCACCCCGAAGGCGAAAATCGTCGTGTAAATTCTGGGTGCGTTTTCATACGACCACAGCGGGCGGGAAATGTATGAAAAATGAAGGAAATATAGAAAGAGGAACGCTGGGCCTGCAAACTGGTGGCAAATGTCAATCAATCTAGTTTGCGTGTGTCCCCCCTCCACTCCAAAATAAAATCAACGTTGTGACGCTGTGAGGGGATGAGAGTGTGCGCGCTCTATCGCAGAAGAGTCACGTTTTCGCGCTCTTCTTTCCTCTTCCGTTTCCCTCCCAACCTCACTTCCGTCCCATCATAGCCGGGCAGAGACTGGTAAAAAATTATTAAAACTCATGCATGCTGTAGGGCTCTGGCGTCTATCTATCTTCCTCTCATGAGATGAGCTCTCGCTTCTTCCGTTGCTTACTAATTTTAAAGGCATGCTTTGATTGGCACATTGCCTCGCATTGTCCCTCATGCGTTCAATCCAATAGTTGTGGCAAATAATTATCTCGTCCCTCGGGTTTTCTGCTTTTTTGTTTGTGTGGACTCGTTGGACAATGATTGTGTGTGGGTGTGTGCGTGCGTTGTTTGTTTGCACTAGTTTGCTCCGGTTTTTTCTTCATTGGAATGAAGTTAGAGGAAGAACGTGCAAGCTGGGAAGAAGTAGACAATTGTGTATGTGTGTGACATAAATTGAACTTCTTCGTTTATAAGATTTTCCGGCATCTATGAGAAAACTTCTTTGAAGTATTCCAAACCAGTGGTGACTAGAGATGTTCTCTAGTGATGTGCATTTGAACTTTCCAAACAAATTTGCTGAAGGAAACGAGATTAGAGTGGGCTAAACTGTCGATTCTGCCGGCAATGGAAATCGTAAATTTAATGAGTGGTTCTTTAAAAAACAAACCAAAAATGTTCAAAGTGATTAAGAGAACTAATACTTGCTTCAGGATCCCACTTAAATATCATGGTTGTATTTGTGCCCATATTTGTGCCAATATTAACAGGACCAAAACAGGAGCTGATCAAGATTCCCGGCTCTAAGTAACTAATTTCATGATCTTACTGTCTTCTTCTTTTTCTTTTTATGACTCACAATTCGGGTGTTATGTAACAGAAATGTTCTAAGTATTTCTGAGCTTTTAAGGACGTCTTGGTTTAAGGACGTCATGGTTAAAATTTGTTGACATTAGTACTCGTGGAACGATATCGATATGTATTTCCAAACATATTACGAACCCATTCATGAGGCAAAGGACGCATGTCCTGTTTGACAGTGCTTTCCCGACACTTTCCAGTAGACAGCACCTGCTGCAAGCGATCAGGACAAGAAATGGGGACGATTTAAACCGCAACAGCTGGGTTTAAAATAACAATTGGTCGGCAGGATGCGTTTGAAAGGAAGCTTGCTGGCATCCAACAACTTTTTCTCTCTCCCGGTCTTTCTCTTGCTCTCTCTTCTCAGAGCACAGCTTATATCCATTCTGAAAATCCAATGCACCACCAGCATGCATTCTCTTGTACCCCAAAATTTCCAAAGCATGCTTCGGTTCATTCCAGAAGCGAGATCCTGCCTGCCTGCCTGCCTGGCATGCACCCACAGCAGCACCCGTATTTGTCTCCCACAACCGGGTGAAGTCCTTCTCCCCCTCCGCGCTTTTATGTGAAAGGGAGGTGCTTTTTTCTTAGCGGTGTATTGTTTTTCTTCCCACGACACCGCTGCTCGCTCGCTCGCTCACTCACTCTCACAGCCCTCCATCGTTAAGGACAAACAAGGACAACAGCGAGCGCTCCGAGGCCGAGTCTGTTTTTCCACCGTTCGTATGCCGTGGTCGAAGGCTCCCGAAAATTGCTAAGTAATAAATTTAATTTATGTCCGTCACGTCCGGATCG
The DNA here is from genome assembly GCA_002091845.1 of Anopheles cracens. Classification (NCBI taxonomy): domain Eukaryota; kingdom Metazoa; phylum Arthropoda; class Insecta; order Diptera; family Culicidae; genus Anopheles; species Anopheles cracens. The sequence goes on along the minus strand of KZ068657.1, from coordinate 26,889 downwards.
ACCCCATCCGTGTCGTCCCTGTCTTTGCGTGTGTGTTTGTGTAAGGCGGACCAGGCACAAATTTTCGGCTACCAACCAACGGGCACACCGAGAGGCAGATGCTTTCACTACACGCGTCGGTGACACGATTCTGCGCTTCCTAGCCGGGCGTCCGGGCGTTGGTTGGCATGGGAAAACGCCGGGCAAATGGATGAAATTTGCTCGCCCCGTCGTGAGCCGTCGTGTGCACAATGGAGCACGTGTGTGTGTATGTGTGTTTTTTGGTTCCAAAAAATCCAAAGGCATCACCACCCCCACCGGCGCTGGGTGGTATCGAGAGGATGATATTGCTTTTATTACTTTCCCCGGGGGTCGTTAGTCCCTAGAAGCGATACGACGTCTGGCGTTGTGGCGGCGTTCGTGGGGGGTAATATGGGCTATTTTCTTTATCAATTTTGATTATTTCTACCCATTGCTCGCTGCACGTAAGAGTCAGACACGAATAATCAAAGTGCGATAAACGAAATGTGCTTATTCAAATGAAAATAAGCAATAAACTGGATGAAAACTACTTCCTGTAAGGTTAACATGCTGTAATCCGCTTATTGTTGTTACAGAGTGGAGCTATTCGGAATGCTCTTCAAATGGAACGATAGACACACAGTTTGAGGCCATGTTTTTCCCACCTTTATGGTCTCGTTCTTGCCGATCTTGTGCGGTATTGTACTTCTCGGTTTGGGGATGATGGGTTTCGCACGAACGGCCCAAAAACGGTTTGGCTGAGGAACGAAGCAGCAGCGTTCCGTAGTACAGGAATGCGAAACAACCTATTTCGACGTGCTAGTAGTACCGATATATGCTGGTTCAGTTGTGTGTGTGGTCTATGGGCGCATTCGATAGATGTTAGCATCAGTGTTGCATTCTGGAAGTGATACTATGCAAATATGACATCGAGTACCAAGCAGAACACATACCCCTGGGATGTTGATTACTGCACTAGCATCAGTGCTGCACGAAACTAGTTTTTGTGTGCACGTACTCCAGTGGTGACTATTTGTGGGTGTACATTTGGGCAGAAAAAGCATTGAGGATTACATTTCTGGGAATTTCACAAACATGTGGACATGGTGTTGTACTACAAAGGGTTTCGTTTTGTAGCATACTCAAAAGCTCTAATAATAATAGTTTCAACAAGTAATATAAGTGTCCAAACACTCTATAAATGCCTTCAAAGCTTTGCAATGTTGAACCACGATATAACACCTCAATGCACACAGAATCGCATTCACTTGGTTAAGCCATGCCACCATTAGACATAATGGAAAATCGGCTAGTCTATGCAAGATTTGAGCAAAAACACGTAAACGGATGACATTTTTCAAACCATTCCCGCATGCCAGGTGTACGGTTTCAGGCTTTTTTTTGTTGTATTTTGTCAAACACAGCCATATCCATCCAGCAATCCGTCGGTCTCTGATCGAATCGGGCGGTTTGTTTTGTGCTTCATTACCGATGCTGGTCGCGCTGTTTTGGACGGAATTTGTATTGTTTCCCCTTGCAGCGTGCTCCAAAATATTGACGAATTTGGAAACGGCTTCCGGATCCGGACGGGTGTGGGCTATCTAGATCCTGAAGCGTGGTTTGTTCCGGATTTGCGTAGAATGTCATAACTCCGTATCCATGTAAGCTCTTATACTTGAAGTATTTAATATTTCCAACTAAAAAGATATGTTTCTATCGATTAAGATAATATTTGGGAACTTGTTGGCAGATTTACAGACACTTGTGATACACATTCGAATGGAATGACTAGTGGGCTTTGTTTCTTTTGACGCATACGTGTAATGCTCCATACTTTTTTAATTAATTGAAAATGTTGCATGGAAGATCTAAACGTTGTGAAGTTATATGGCTCACATTGGATCAAAGTTATATGGCCCACATTGGATCAGAACGTGAATGTACATATCGTCTTGTATGTCGTGTTATTGTCAGGGTCGGATGATGTTGTGACAACGATTAAGTTAAGTTATATTTCGGAATGTTTACCTTAATGTGTTTCACTGGTGCAACGTACTCAGTTGGATATAAACTTCTTCATGTTCCTCCATCACTCAGACCCACCAGCGCATAATCCACTGCAACACCCAGACGGATGCGAAGCGGTCACCGTTTCATGTGGTGTGTAAAATTGTTCTTCCGAACGAACCATCAGCCCCATTTCCATCGACGGCCGAATGGAAATTTATTGACCAACCATCTGGCACTCCGGTACATGCAGAACGGTGATGCACCTGCATTTGCCGCCTGTATGTGTGACTTTCCACCCCAACATGCAAAGTGAATACAGAACGGTGTGTGACGTGTGAGATATGAGTTGGCCAACGCTGAGTAAAGGTTGAGCGGCAGGGGTAAGGTAGGTTGGTTCTCCAGTTTGACTATCGACTATTTCTCGGCGCTACATGCTGGTGCTGCTGTTGCTGCAGATGAGCGTCACGGGTTGAGCCTCATTTCTGGGAATTTCACAAACATGTGGACATGGTGTTGTACTACAAAGGGTTTCGTTTTGTAGCATACTCAAAAGCTCTAATAATAATAGTTTCAACAAGTAATATAAGTGTCCAAACACTCTATAAATGCCTTCAAAGCTTTGCAATGTTGAACCACGATATAACACCTCAATGCACACAGAATCGCATTCACTTGGTTAAGCCATGCCACCATTAGACATAATGGAAAATCGGCTAGTCTATGCAAGATTTGAGCAAAAACACGTAAACGGATGACATTTTTCAAACCATTCCCGCATGCCAGGTGTACGGTTTCAGGCTTTTTTTTGTTGTATTTTGTCAAACACAGCCATATCCATCCAGCAATCCGTCGGTCTCTGATCGAATCGGGCGGTTTGTTTTGTGCTTCATTACCGATGCTGGTCGCGCTGTTTTGGACGGAATTTGTATTGTTTCCCCTTGCAGCGTGCTCCAAAATATTGACGAATTTGGAAACGGCTTCCGGATCCGGACGGGTGTGGGCTATCTAGATCCTGAAGCGTGGTTTGTTCCGGATTTGCGTAGAATGTCATAACTCCGTATCCATGTAAGCTCTTATACTTGAAGTATTTAATATTTCCAACTAAAAAGATATGTTTCTATCGATTAAGATAATATTTGGGAACTTGTTGGCAGATTTACAGACACTTGTGATACACATTCGAATGGAATGACTAGTGGGCTTTGTTTCTTTTGACGCATACGTGTAATGCTCCATACTTTTTTAATTAATTGAAAATGTTGCATGGAAGATCTAAACGTTGTGAAGTTATATGGCTCACATTGGATCAAAGTTATATGGCCCACATTGGATCAGAACGTGAATGTACATATCGTCTTGTATGTCGTGTTATTGTCAGGGTCGGATGATGTTGTGACAACGATTAAGTTAAGTTATATTTCGGAATGTTTACCTTAATGTGTTTCACTGGTGCAACGTACTCAGTTGGATATAAACTTCTTCATGTTCCTCCATCACTCAGACCCACCAGCGCATAATCCACTGCAACACCCAGACGGATGCGAAGCGGTCACCGTTTCATGTGGTGTGTAAAATTGTTCTTCCGAACGAACCATCAGCCCCATTTCCATCGACGGCCGAATGGAAATTTATTGACCAACCATCTGGCACTCCGGTACATGCAGAACGGTGATGCACCTGCATTTGCCGCCTGTGTGTGTGACTTTCCACCCCAACATGCAAAGTGAATACAGAACGGTGTATGACGTGTGAGATATGAGTTGCCCAACGTTGAGCAAAGGTTGAGCGGGCACGGGTAGGGTAGGTTGGTTCTCCAGTTCGACTATCGACTATTTCTCGGCGCTACATGCTGGTGCTGCTGTTGCTGCAGATGAGCGTCACGGGTTGAGCCTTTATCGCCGTAGCGCCGTAACACGACGCGAAAAGGAGAGAACTTTTCCGACCGACCGCGTCGCGGTGGGGAACCGGGTTTGAAAGCTTCCCTCTTGTTGCGCAATCGAACTATCGACGGTCGGTTTTTCCGAAAGTCTGCGTCGTCGTCGTCGTCTGTCCTCTCCCCGCCCAATGTCTTCTCCAACGTGGCGGAAACACAGGCAACCAGTTCCGTTCCGTTCGCGTGCTCCTTTCCTCCGTCCTTCCGGTTCACGT
>KZ068655.1:98785-111088 GCA_002091845.1 Anopheles cracens | reverse complement strand
GGTCAATTATCGTCACCGCCGTCGTCGGACCGCGAACTTTCTTCCGCAAAACCGACGGCAAAACGGTGCCGAACCTGCGCCTGGTGACAGTAATCCGCGGATGACATTGTTTGTGTACGGGGCCCGTGCTGAGGCACAGCAATCAGTGAGTGGGTGGGCACGTTCGGTTCCACGACAAACCGTGCCGGTTTGGACGCTTCTGTAAAGAATGCACCGCGGACAAATGTGCATTTAAATGCAGGCGAGTATAAAACGAGTGCGATTACGGGGTACGATGGAACGTGTCAATCTAGCCAACCGCTTACCGCGATGCATTACGGCTGCGTGACGCCTCCACCGCCTACAATTTGTGCAGTAGCGTGCAGCTCGGTTCGCTTTGACTGGGTTATCCGTGGGTTTTATTGACTTGTTTTTGCTGTTTTTTTAATGTTTGTTAAACTTCAACCCACTGGCCAAGGTTTTTGCAGAGCAGTTGGTGTAAGTGGTGCAGTTGTTTCGATTGTTTTATCTAGAACCTAATGGACAAGAGGCCTGTTTGTTTGCTTCTGTTGTGTTTTAACTGTTATTGATGTTAACATTCGTTATATGGTTTTTGGTTCAATCGGTTCGCTCATTAAAATGAACTTGTTTCAATAAACGGTCTTTTTCGTTTCACTGCTTTTCTATGGATTATGCTAAACATTATTTGCTACTTTGTTAATTATTGCTGATATTTGTCTACGTTGCTCCAGAGTTAACCAATATCGTTGCATTTAGGATGAGGATAATTTGTCTAAAAATGTAATTATCGATGAACACACACGCACAAAAGACAAGGAAGATTATCCAAGCGTGAAAGAAAGTTGTAAACTAACGCACGGCGCAAGGCTTCCGAAGTAATTTGAAACGGGGCCGAAGGAAAACTACATTTAAAAATCATTTTTGCCACTTTTCGGATGCTTGCTCTCTAGACCGATTGTCTGGTTAAAGCTATGTGCAAGCTTCCTCTTCCTAGCACGCTATTTCTGTACCAGAAATAAAGCTTCTGATTTTTGCCACCGCATGCCGAACGGTGTGAAAATCCCCTTCCATTGGGAATGCTAGTAATGCTAGACAAGTGTACTTAGTGGCGGCTTCCTGTTCCGCCGACAAATCGTTTCCCATTGCTCGGGGAAGCCTTTTCAACGAAAAACCCCTTTCGCTTGGCTTCCGCCGTTTTATTTGCTACTTTGTTAATTATTGCTGATATTTGTCTACGTTGCTCCAGAGTTAACCAATATCGTTGCATTTAGGATGAGGATAATTTGTCTAAAAATCTAATTATCGATGAAAGAGATGGCCTTATAAGTAATCTCCATGCACTAAAAAAAAGTTTGAAAATTAATAACGATTTTTTGTTATATTTTACCAAGAAGTTGGAAAAAAAACTTCTAGTAACTTTGATTCTGCCAGACAAACTCATTTACACTATGTGCCTCAGCATAGTTGAATCATTATCGAACAGTTTTGAGTTACAAGGTAGCAAGCACATCACCGATGTTGCTTTTCAACGCTTCTCAAGATTTATTATTTTTTATTTGTAAGTATGACGGAAGTATGAACTGAATCGATAAAAATTGAAATCAAACTGAACCGTATAATCAATTCGTCGATGTATGTTTTGATGGTATTTCTACAAAAAAAAAATCACGCTCAAAATATAATTACTGTTTAAAAATTAAACAAAGTTTAACTTATTAGTATTTTAGTACCAAATTAAACCAAATTAAAATAAGTTTACCCTTTGTTAATGGACATATATTTTATACATAGTTAAATTTTTAGTTCGCAAAGTATTAGAATCGGAGAAGAAGGTAATTGAATAATCATGTTCTCCATTCTATGTTGGTTTAGCTATGTCTAATCGCTTTACGCTGTAGTTTAACACAAATTTATTCAACTCACTGTAGTACTGAGATAAGAACTAAATCTTGATAAAAATGAAATAAATAATGCCTGATCTTTATTTCTCGAAATGAATGTCCATAATTTTCAATAATCCAACAAATTAAATTGTAAATGTGAGGTTCGGAAGATTCAATACATTTACAGTACAACTCAAACCGCTTATCAGATACCCATCGTCAGATTATTACTTGTTTTCAAGTGAGAACAATAGCATTTTTAAAATTTGATGAAAATTACCTATTCGCAGTAATTTGCACCTAGTATTAGAGTGGGAAATGTTAGTGAATTCAAACTGAATTCAATTGTCTAAAAACGTGTTTGAAAGTATTATTTAAAACTTCCTCTTTCTTCGAAAACTGTGCAAGTTGTTTTAAAACGCAAAAAATATCTTTTCTAAAACTGAAACTGAGTTACTGAAGTTTTTTTTCTCTATGTATTCGGAGATATTCAGTGATGGTTTAGTAGAATCCACATGTCTAGTAAAACAAATGATAAGCCTAGCTTATCTATAGTGAAGGATGGATCTGGTTATTGGTAATTAAATACGCCCCTTTGGACTGAATGTAGCTGTGCAGTAGCTGTTGATACCATGTTAAACACTCTGTGTGTACCAGACCAGATCGTGAACAATATTTATTTTGTTTTTTTTGTTCAAATAAAAATACTAACAGACAATGTTAGATAGATCAACATGTTAACATTATTTAAAACGAATCAATATATGCATACTAAATCTAACAAAACTTATGTGCATACCAATGTAAGTTGTGCTATGACCCAAAACCTGCCAGCAATAGTCTAATGTGGCGCCTCCAACCGTCGGACAGACGAGAAACTATTGCACTGCCGGGTGGATTTGTTCGGCCAGACAGGCCCACCGACTGAACCCGCCTGATCCTCTCTCTAACTCCGGAAGCCGGCTTTGCCAGTGCCGGTGTTTACCAATATTGTACCGAAAAATGCCGCTCTACCGTAGTTAATCGTGCCCAACTCCCGCAGGGATCTGGCCCTGTCCGGCCGTCACGGGATGCAGCGCAAACGGCAGGCAAATCAGATTTTATGAATCAATGGCACTGATCCCTTTGGCGGATTTGCCGGCGGGACGGAGGCGACGGTAGCTACCTGCCTAATCCTTTGAGGCCCGTTCGAGTCCCGACCGCCCTGCCGAACGCCCCTCCGACCGGGGAACAACGAGAAAAGGACGAGCTGATCCGCTTCGGAAAATCTGGAATGCCATCCGTCCGAGATCGAGATAAAGCGAACCGATCGACCTGAAGTGGCCGACATTCCAGACGTTCCCCTTGCCGATTCCGCACGCAAACCCCTCAAGCCACCTCTCTACTGAGTCCCGCAGTCGCGTCACACGCTCGGTCGCCCGCTGGCGAACCTGAGCGAGCCCGTTCGCCTGGTGAAATTTCACGGTTCACATTTCAAAGCAGTGTCGCTGTAATTGGAGTTGCACGCGCCCGACTTTGGCTGCAAACACCGGGGGCCGTTGTGGCGCGCACTGCATTTTCATCGGCACCGGCGAAGGTGAGCGGGAACGGATTTTCCACATTTTCCGCTCGTCAGTCAGCGTGTCGGCGCGTAATGATGGATAAGAATGTCAAACATTTTCATTACGGCGCCCTAATTGCCCGATCGATGATGGTTACCGCACAGGTTGGCATGGTGGGGCTTTGATGTTGGGCGTGCGCTGTCGGGCGTGGTGTTAACGGAATATGTGCGCTGCGTAAACCAATTTGGCGTCATTATTGACTGATGCGGGGATGTATCCAGAAATGGCTCGGTCTTGATGAACCAGTGAAAGATGATACGCGATGTGTGCGCATAATTTATTGTGATTTACTTTTGTACTCTTGCACAACTGTGGCCGTAACTTTTTCATTGTTTTCCTCGAAGGAGATACACAATTGATTGTTGTTTATGTAAGCTACAATATCTTTTGATGTCTGGATAGTGAGTACATCAGAATTCAAAGTCAAATTGATCCACTATTGAAGTTATTCCACATTAGAGTCAACCCGACTCTAATGTATGTATGAGAAAGGTATTTCAACTTTGAGACGTACTCACGTCCACTAAGACCCATATAAAGACATTCTTGTTTCCGTTGATCCATATAATTCTGGCTATTGGAGCATCATTTTAAATTCAGACAGAACCAAGACACATTGGAGTGGGACATGTGGGACATGTGGGCATAAATATAGATAAGATAAATCTAAAAAGGACTATAAATTAAAAACAAATACTAATATGTACATCGCCTGCTTCAATTAGGCTGTCCTCTAGTTTCTCTCTAAGCGGCTGCTCTAGAATAAGTCTGATGAGACAAACGACAAATACAAACGCATGACGCTGTATGGAGGTGCTCTAGAAAAGACTGTCAAACATCGACGAACTTTTGTCGTCATACAAATCAGGTTGTATTTGTCGGTAACACACCTTGGCGCTATCAATCTTGGTAAAAAACATGCATGTGACACACCTTTCAAGTTGAACCTTGGTTGTGAAAATTATCTGATGATGAATTATGAGTACAATTGCTGTAAAAATGTAATAATTTTGCTGTAGGTTTCCATAAAATAATTTTGTATTAAAGTTAAGTGCCTATACGGTACGGTAAATCTCTATTCAACGGATATTTTTGTTTTCTTTGGGTTTTTGCGACCTAATTTTGTTTGACAGGTTGTCGGACGACAATTTGTTGGCCGACAAATGCTAGAGCACTCGTAAAACATTTCGTTGTCGTTTGTATCATGAAACTTATTCTAGTGCAGCCCCTAAGCAGTACCCAAACTTTCAAAATATTTCAAAAAGACTGTAAATTTCAATACAATATATTTCCTTTTCTGCACTACTTATCTTTTTGTATCGTGTAGATGGATCGTGGTAAAAAATGTTTGCTAAAACAAAAATCGGCCATGTAGACGTAATTTAAATCAATGTTAACCCCATGGAACTAATGTGGAACGGAACTAACATTGGAACTAGTGAAGTTGAGATGAAACAGAACAAACTTTAGAAATGGAGAAAAAAGTGATCTGTTAGTACAATAAACTAATAGTTATAATGATCTTGCGTTTACAGTCGTCACTTGCTGTTATTTTCTTTATCATAATGATCACTTTTTTATCAATTTCTAAAACTTGTTCTGTTTCATCTAAACTTCAATATTAACTCTAATATTAGTCCGCTCCACTGTGAACACAAGCGCTTGTTGAAGAATTCTTTAAGCACAAGCAAAGTAATAATGGTAAAGAAAGTCTGAAATGTTGAACAAGGTCAGCAAATGTACTGGAAGGTGCTGGTATTAGTACTCTTCTGATCTTCACTTAAAGTATCATAAGTTCGTAAGTATCTCGGGTATCATCTTGAGTCATAAGCAACATTACAAAGCAATCTCTCTCACATTTGGACCGAAAATCGTCCCTTTGCCGTACTATGCCGTGGATCGTTGCACAAAGTGACATCGTTGCTTATCGCCATGCGCGCATCATCACACCCCCGGGGGCAGCTGGCTGCTGACAAATTAGCGTGAATACGGCACACCGGTGGGAACCGGCTCGGATGCAATTGTTCATAATGTTCCCGGCGTCGTGAGTCACGGGCAACGCATTCCCGCCGCCCTATCGCACCGGAAGGATCTCGCCGCTCCGGCACACATCCACCGGCCGCCGAGCGGGAAGATCCCTCTCGTCGCGGCGGAACTGTCAGCGGGCAAATTTATTATTTCAACAACACCCCCGACGGAGTGTCATCCGCCCCGATGACGAATGATACTCGCTGATCGCGATCGATCGTGCGTCCACCCGAGATCGCCGCACGGGCTGCATCCATACAGTTGCTTGTGTGTGTGTTTTTTTGCAAACGATTATTTTTTGTCCGCATCCTTCAAACATTGTCACGCTGATGTATGGTGCGTATTAATTTGCTCCACACCTTCTCCACCTGGGATTTCAATACAATATATTTCCTTTTCTGCACTACTTATCTTTTTGTATCGTGTAGATGGATCGTGGTAAAAAATGTTTGCTAAAACAAAAATCGGCCATGTAGACGTAATTTAAATCAATGTTAACCCCATGGAACTAATGTGGAACGGAACTAACATTGGAACTAGTGAAGTTGAGATGAAACAGAACAAACTTTAGAAATGGAGAAAAAAGTGATCTGTTAGTACAATAAACTAATAGTTATAATGATCTTGCGTTTACAGTCGTCACTTGCTGTTATTTTCTTTATCATAATGATCACTTTTTTATCAATTTCTAAAACTTGTTCTGTTTCATCTAAACTTCAATATTAACTCTAATATTAGTCCGCTCCACTGTGAACACAAGCGCTTGTTGAAGAATTCTTTAAGCACAAGCAAAGTAATAATGGTAAAGAAAGTCTGAAATGTTGAACAAGGTCAGCAAATGTACTGGAAGGTGCTGGTATTAGTACTCTTCTGATCTTCACTTAAAGTATCATAAGTTCGTAAGTATCTCGGGTATCATCTTGAGTCATAAGCAACATTACAAAGCAATCTCTCTCACATTTGGACCGAAAATCGTCCCTTTGCCGTACTATGCCGTGGATCGTTGCACAAAGTGACATCGTTGCTTATCGCCATGCGCGCATCATCACACCCCCGGGGGCAGCTGGCTGCTGACAAATTAGCGTGAATACGGCACACCGGTGGGAACCGGCTCGGATGCAATTGTTCATAATGTTCCCGGCGTCGTGAGTCACGGGCAACGCATTCCCGCCGCCCTATCGCACCGGAAGGATCTCGCCGCTCCGGCACACATCCACCGGCCGCCGAGCGGGAAGATCCCTCTCGTCGCGGCGGAACTGTCAGCGGGCAAATTTATTATTTCAACAACACCCCCGACGGAGTGTCATCCGCCCCGATGACGAATGATACTCGCTGATCGCGATCGATCGTGCGTCCACCCGAGATCGCCGCACGGGCTGCATCCATACAGTTGCTTGTGTGTGTGTGTTTTTTTTTTGCAAACGATTATTTTTTGTCCGCATCCTTCAAACATTGTCACGCTGATGTATGGTGCGTATTAATTTGCTCCACACCTTCTCCACCTGGGGAAAAAAGGGGTAGACAAGGCAAGAGTTCCGGCGGCGCGGGACGCTTCGCTTCGGAGAATTGGGTCCCATTTTTCATTTGTTTGATTTTCGTCTCGATGTTAATCAACTGGAAATCAATTATTTGATGATAATTTTCATCAACAGGTTTCAATTTGTCCACCACAAAGGCTGGCCCGAGCGGTGGGATGGGAACGGGCGACGATGGCTGCAGTCAGGGAAGGCCGACCGTCCAGCCTCATGTGCGGACCGGTCTTTCGACCGATCCGTCATGGTAACCCTTCAGCGGTGGCGAGCGGGTGGCCTTCGCGGGAGTTTCGGAGAAACTGTCGCAGACATTAACTCCGGCCCTGGGTCGTCCGCTTTTTTAGAGGCTTAGGCTTAGGTGGAAAGCGGAATCGAAAAGAATCAAGCACGTCCACCCGGTAGGTACGCTTGTCAAACGCATCTCGTACCAGATGACGTTCCCGACTCTCGGATCGATAAACGTCACTGACAATGACGACGACAGATTGATTCGCTTGTTTCGATTCAGGTCTGTTTTTTTGTGTGTGTACGTTTCCTCTGCTCCAGCCTTATCGGAGTAGGGATGTTGATACACACCGACCGGGTGATTACGGTGAAGTGGTTCTTCTCAACTGGACACGAACGTCTAGACTTCACCCCAAGAGCCAGAAGTTTGGGCTCAATTTCTGTCCCGTTATCAGAGGACGGGTGTGACATGATCCAGCAGACGAGCTACCAGCCGTGAGTCATATGCAAGTTTGGCTCCCCCTATTGCAGACTTTGAAGCGTACCACCCGAACTCCGGAAGCATGGTTGGATGTTTGACGTTTGCCGGCTCTTCACGGCCATTGACGGGTATCGTACCGTACATCCGAGCGACCGTTCCCGGAGATCCGGCATAGTTGGCCAAACCAGCCACCAGCTCCTCTCCACGCGGTTTCCATTTTTGCATTCATCGATTGAAGCGGAGCGAACAAGAAGAAAAAAAGGCACACACACACACGTGAGAACCCTTCGTCGGGATCATAAATTTGGAATGATACATCGTCGGCACCTTACCACGGCAGGCTCCGGGTGTGAGTGTGTGTGTGCGATACAAAATGCTAAACATGCGCCGGAAGGCACACCGGAGGACAGGTGATCCCGATGACGCTGGAATTAGTGGTGTGGACGAAGATCATCGAAGATCGTTATCGCACTGACGGTTTGGCTGGGGAGGAGCCGCGTGTGGGGACGACCGAATGTTCCGAGCATAAAACGTCGCCCGGCGGGAGGTCCACGTCGCTAGTGTGAGACACTGGAACAGCGATAATAATAACAATAATAATAATGTTAAAGCAATAAAACCAACCCCGTGCCCGTGTGTGTATCGCGGTCCTCCGTTTTAGACAGTAACGAAACAAGCAATATATGCAATCCCAGACCCAAAATCACATTAATGCCGGGCTACAAAACCATCTTCGCATCTCTCTCTCTCTTCTAGGCGAACGGGCCAGCGCATCCGGATCGTCATCCACGGACCATTGACGAGCAGCCCGTGGGGGGAGGCGAATGGACCAAAATTGCACGCCGTGAGTGAGTGTTTGTGCGCGGCGATTGTGTGGCGTGTCCGTGTGTGTGTGTGTGCGTTGTGCGTCCGTTTGAAGTGTGACCGATGAGCCGTGGCGACGAGTGAAGTTCCAAACGTCGGTAGTCCCTGTCAAACATCGACGAACTTTTGTCGTCATACAAATCAGGTTGTATTTGTCGGTAACACACCTTGGCGCTATCAATCTTGGTAAAAAACATGCATGTGACACACCTTTCAAGTTGAACCTTGGTTGTGAAAATTATCTGATGATGAATTATGAGTACAATTGCTGTAAAAATGTAATAATTTTGCTGTAGGTTTCCATAAAATAATTTTGTATTAAAGTTAAGTGCCTATACGGTACGGTAAATCTCTATTCAACGGATATTTTTGTTTTCTTTGGGTTTTTGCGACCTAATTTTGTTTGACAGGTTGTCGGACGACAATTTGTTGGCCGACAAATGCTAGAGCACTCGTAAAACATTTCGTTGTCGTTTGTATCATGAAACTTATTCTAGTGCAGCCCCTAAGCAGTACCCAAACTTTCAAAATATTTCAAAAAGACTGTAAATTTCAATACAATATATTTCCTTTTCTGCACTACTTATCTTTTTGTATCGTGTAGATGGATCGTGGTAAAAAATGTTTGCTAAAACAAAAATCGGCCATGTAGACGTAATTTAAATCAATGTTAACCCCATGGAACTAATGTGGAACGGAACTAACATTGGAACTAGTGAAGTTGAGATGAAACAGAACAAACTTTAGAAATGGAGAAAAAAGTGATCTGTTAGTACAATAAACTAATAGTTATAATGATCTTGCGTTTACAGTCGTCACTTGCTGTTATTTTCTTTATCATAATGATCACTTTTTTATCAATTTCTAAAACTTGTTCTGTTTCATCTAAACTTCAATATTAACTCTAATATTAGTCCGCTCCACTGTGAACACAAGCGCTTGTTGAAGAATTCTTTAAGCACAAGCAAAGTAATAATGGTAAAGAAAGTCTGAAATGTTGAACAAGGTCAGCAAATGTACTGGAAGGTGCTGGTATTAGTACTCTTCTGATCTTCACTTAAAGTATCATAAGTTCGTAAGTATCTCGGGTATCATCTTGAGTCATAAGCAACATTACAAAGCAATCTCTCTCACATTTGGACCGAAAATCGTCCCTTTGCCGTACTATGCCGTGGATCGTTGCACAAAGTGACATCGTTGCTTATCGCCATGCGCGCATCATCACACCCCCGGGGGCAGCTGGCTGCTGACAAATTAGCGTGAATACGGCACACCGGTGGGAACCGGCTCGGATGCAATTGTTCATAATGTTCCCGGCGTCGTGAGTCACGGGCAACGCATTCCCGCCGCCCTATCGCACCGGAAGGATCTCGCCGCTCCGGCACACATCCACCGGCCGCCGAGCGGGAAGATCCCTCTCGTCGCGGCGGAACTGTCAGCGGGCAAATTTATTATTTCAACAACACCCCCGACGGAGTGTCATCCGCCCCGATGACGAATGATACTCGCTGATCGCGATCGATCGTGCGTCCACCCGAGATCGCCGCACGGGCTGCATCCATACAGTTGCTTGTGTGTGTGTGTTTTTTTTTTGCAAACGATTATTTTTTGTCCGCATCCTTCAAACATTGTCACGCTGATGTATGGTGCGTATTAATTTGCTCCACACCTTCTCCACCTGGGGGAAAAAGGGGCAGACAAGGCAAGAGTGCCAGCGGCGCGGGACGCTTCGCTTCGGAGAATTGGGTCCCATTTTTCATTTGTTTGATTTTCGTCTCGATGTTAATCAACTGGAAATCAATTATTTGATGATAATTTTCATCAACAGGTTTCAATTTGTCCACCACAAAGGCTGGCCCGAGCGGTGGGATGGGAACGGGCGACGATGGCTGCAGTCAGGGAAGGCCGACCGTCCAGCCTCATGTGCGGACCGGTCTTTCGACCGATCCGTCATGGTAACCCTTCAGCGGTGGCGAGCGGGTGGCCTTCGCGGGAGTTTCGGAGAAACTGTCGCAGACATTAACTCCGGCCCTGGGTCGTCCGCTTTTTTAGAGGCTTAGGCTTAGGTGGAAAGCGGAATCGAAAAGAATCAAGCACGTCCACCCGGTAGGTACGCTTGTCAAACGCATCTCGTACCAGATGACGTTCCCGACTCTCGGATCGATAAACGTCACTGACAATGACGACGACAGATTGATTCGCTTGTTTCGATTCAGGTCTGTTTTTTTGTGTGTGTACGTTTCCTCTGCTCCAGCCTTATCGGAGTAGGGATGTTGATACACACCGACCGGGTGATTACGGTGAAGTGGTTCTTCTCAACTGGACACGAACGTCTAGACTTCACCCCAAGAGCCAGAAGTTTGGGCTCAATTTCTGTCCCGTTATCAGAGGACGGGTGTGACATGATCCAGCAGACGAGCTACCAGCCGTGAGTCATATGCAAGTTTGGCTCCCCCTATTGCAGACTTTGAAGCGTACCACCCGAACTCCGGAAGCATGGTTGGATGTTTGACGTTTGCCGGCTCTTCACGGCCATTGACGGGTATCGTACCGTACATCCGAGCGACCGTTCCCGGAGATCCGGCATAGTTGGCCAAACCAGCCACCAGCTCCTCTCCACGCGGTTTCCATTTTTGCATTCATCGATTGAAGCGGAGCGAACAAGAAGAAAAAAAGGCACACACACACACGTGAGAACCCTTCGTCGGGATCATAAATTTGGAATGATACATCGTCGGCACCTTACCACGGCAGGCTCCGGGTGTGAGTGTGTGTGTGCGATACAAAATGCTAAACATGCGCCGGAAGGCACACCGGAGGACAGGTGATCCCGATGACGCTGGAATTAGTGGTGTGGACGAAGATCATCGAAGATCGTTATCGCACTGACGGTTTGGCTGGGGAGGAGCCGCGTGTGGGGACGACCGAATGTTCCGAGCATAAAACGTCGCCCGGCGGGAGGTCCACGTCGCTAGTGTGAGACACTGGAACAGCGATAATAATAACAATAATAATAATGTTAAAGCAATAAAACCAACCCCGTGCCCGTGTGTGTATCGCGGTCCTCCGTTTTAGACAGTAACGAAACAAGCAATATATTGTTAAAGCAATAAAACCAACCCCGTGCCCGTGTGTGTATCGCGGTCCTCCGTTTTAGACAGTAACGAAACAAGCAATATATGCAATCCCAGACCCAAAATCACATTAATGCCGGGCTACAAAACCATCTTCGCATCTCTCTCTCTCTTCTAGGCGAACGGGCCAGCGCATCCGGATCGTCATCCACGGGCCATTGAAGAGCAGCCCGTGGGGGGAGGCGAATGGACCAAAATTGCACGCCGTGAGTGAGTGTTTGTGCGCGGCGATTGTGTGGCGTGTCCGTGTGTGTGTGTGCGTTGTGCGTCCGTTTGAAGTGTGACCGATGAGCCGTGGCGACGAGTGAAGTTCCAAACGTCGGTAGTCCGTAGTAGGCGGACAAAACACACGCGTACCGTCCATTTGCTGGATCTCGTGCGAATCCGGCTCACTACGATCGGAGGGTGAACCCACCGCAACGCGTAGTACACAACGCATCGGTTCTGCTGCTTCTGCTGCTAATAGCAACCGCTCGAGATCGATCCGAGCAAGCGAGAGAGAGAGAGAGAGGTGTTTGACCACCGGTACATGTAAGTGTGCCTGCCCTCGGGAAC
>KZ068655.1:30525-72845 GCA_002091845.1 Anopheles cracens | reverse complement strand
CATGCGATACATAAAAAATATGAGGTTATAAATTGTAAAATTTATAAAATTACGCTGAAGAAAGAACTGAAGATGTGTTTTGTCGAGTGCGGTAACGGTGAATCTAGATTACAAACTACAAATTCTTAAGTAGTTTCATGACATACGGCGAATTTCACGCTGGGATTGGCGCTGGACGTAGCACAGTTTCTGCAGAATCTGCCAAAATCGCGCTGGAGCCAAACTGTTATATTGCGTCAATGTGACCATCTTTGTTGTTGCATTCATGTTTATCTTGTGTCCGGCAACCGAAAAGTTATAGCGGCCTGTGGAAAGCCCCAGCACCCATCGGAAATACGCGGAGCAAAGCTCCATTTTGCTTCCCCTAAAAAAGCAGTGTTTTTCTAGGGTTATGATTTCGTAATCGATCGCAAAGGACAGTGGATAATACTCAAAAGATATGGATTCCAGCGGTGAAAACGCTCTTATCCGTATCGGTGCAGTCGTTGAGGTGAAGCATTTGCATTTGCGTGGTGTGCTAGCGGCATCGTGGTGCAGAAAATGTAGGATTACATAATGATATTTTTTTCTACGCGCAGCGCCGCCACCCCTATCAAAGCAATGTTAATATTTGTAAAAACGATATTTTCAAATTTTCATCAAAATACAATTCGTTTCGAAAGCGTTCTCGTCTCGAGATTTCCTGCAATGCACGATCGAAACGAGAACCTCCAAGTGAGAACTTTGACAGCTGTCCCACCTGGTTCGTTATACAGACGTGTAAAGCCCCCTTGACAGTTCCACCAAAAATAGAGATTTTTTCTAAACACCGTGTCAGGGAAAAAACTCTTCAATTCTCGGTCGATTCGAAATTCGCTGGAGGTGAGTGTGATTTGCTGACGGAAAACACCTCGGAAATCGGGTTGGTAGTGCCGCTACGTTCACCTGCATCGAATTATTCAAACAGCGGCCTGTGGAAAGCCCCAGCACCCATCGGAAATACGCGGAGCAAAGCTCCATTTTGCTTCCCCTAAAAAAGCAGTGTTTTTCTAGGGTTATGATTTCGTAATCGATCGCAAAGGACAGTGGATAATACTCAAAAGATATGGATTCCAGCGGTGAAAACGCTCTTATCCGTATCGGTGCAGTCGTTGAGGTGAAGCATTTGCATTTGCGTGGTGTGCTAGCGGCATCGTGGTGCAGAAAATGTAGGATTACATAATGATATTTTTTTCTACGCGCAGCGCCGCCACCCCTATCAAAGCAATGTTAATATTTGTAAAAACGATATTTTCAAATTTTCATCAAAATACAATTCGTTTCGAAAGCGTTCTCGTCTCGAGATTTCCTGCAATGCACGATCGAAACGAGAACCTCCAAGTGAGAACTTTGACAGCTGTCCCACCTGGTTCGTTATACAGACGTGTAAAGCCCCCTTGACAGTTCCACCAAAAATAGAGATTTTTTCTAAACACCGTGTCAGGGAAAAAACTCTTCAATTCTCGGTCGATTCGAAATTCGCTGGAGGTGAGTGTGATTTGCTGACGGAAAACACCTCGGAAATCGGGTTGGTAGTGCCGCTACGTTCACCTGCATCGAATTATTCAAACAGCGGCCTGTGGAAAGCCCCAGCACCCATCGGAAATACGCGGAGCAAAGCTCCATTTTGCTTCCCCTAAAAAAGCAGTGTTTTTCTAGGGTTATGATTTCGTAATCGATCGCAAAGGACAGTGGATAATACTCAAAAGATATGGATTCCAGCGGTGAAAACGCTCTTATCCGTATCGGTGCAGTCGTTGAGGTGAAGCATTTGCATTTGCGTGGTGTGCTAGCGGCATCGTGGTGCAGAAAATGTAGGATTACATAATGATATTTTTTTCTACGCGCAGCGCCGCCACCCCTATCAAAGCAATGTTAATATTTGTAAAAACGATATTTTCAAATTTTCATCAAAATACAATTCGTTTCGAAAGCGTTCTCGTCTCGAGATTTCCTGCAATGCACGATCGAAACGAGAACCTCCAAGTGAGAACTTTGACAGCTGTCCCACCTGGTTCGTTATACAGACGTGTAAAGCCCCCTTGACAGTTCCACCAAAAATAGAGATTTTTTCTAAACACCGTGTCAGGGAAAAAACTCTTCAATTCTCGGTCGATTCGAAATTCGCTGGAGGTGAGTGTGATTTGCTGACGGAAAACACCTCGGAAATCGGGTTGGTAGTGCCGCTACGTTCACCTGCATCGAATTATTCAAACAGCGGCCTGTGGAAAGCCCCAGCACCCATCGGAAATACGCGGAGCAAAGCTCCATTTTGCTTCCCCTAAAAAAGCAGTGTTTTTCTAGGGTTATGATTTCGTAATCGATCGCAAAGGACAGTGGATAATACTCAAAAGATATGGATTCCAGCGGTGAAAACGCTCTTATCCGTATCGGTGCAGTCGTTGAGGTGAAGCATTTGCATTTGCGTGGTGTGCTAGCGGCATCGTGGTGCAGAAAATGTAGGATTACATAATGATATTTTTTTCTACGCGCAGCGCCGCCACCCCTATCAAAGCAATGTTAATATTTGTAAAAACGATATTTTCAAATTTTCATCAAAATACAATTCGTTTCGAAAGCGTTCTCGTCTCGAGATTTCCTGCAATGCACGATCGAAACGAGAACCTCCAAGTGAGAACTTTGACAGCTGTCCCACCTGGTTCGTTATACAGACGTGTAAAGCCCCCTTGACAGTTCCACCAAAAATAGAGATTTTTTCTAAACACCGTGTCAGGGAAAAAACTCTTCAATTCTCGGTCGATTCGAAATTCGCTGGAGGTGAGTGTGATTTGCTGACGGAAAACACCTCGGAAATCGGGTTGGTAGTGCCGCTACGTTCACCTGCATCGAATTATTCAAACAGCGGCCTGTGGAAAGCCCCAGCACCCATCGGAAATACGCGGAGCAAAGCTCCATTTTGCTTCCCCTAAAAAAGCAGTGTTTTTCTAGGGTTATGATTTCGTAATCGATCGCAAAGGACAGTGGATAATACTCAAAAGATATGGATTCCAGCGGTGAAAACGCTCTTATCCGTATCGGTGCAGTCGTTGAGGTGAAGCATTTGCATTTGCGTGGTGTGCTAGCGGCATCGTGGTGCAGAAAATGTAGGATTACATAATGATATTTTTTTCTACGCGCAGCGCCGCCACCCCTATCAAAGCAATGTTAATATTTGTAAAAACGATATTTTCAAATTTTCATCAAAATACAATTCGTTTCGAAAGCGTTCTCGTCTCGAGATTTCCTGCAATGCACGATCGAAACGAGAACCTCCAAGTGAGAACTTTGACAGCTGTCCCACCTGGTTCGTTATACAGACGTGTAAAGCCCCCTTGACAGTTCCACCAAAAATAGAGATTTTTTCTAAACACCGTGTCAGGGAAAAAACTCTTCAATTCTCGGTCGATTCGAAATTCGCTGGAGGTGAGTGTGATTTGCTGACGGAAAACACCTCGGAAATCGGGTTGGTAGTGCCGCTACGTTCACCTGCATCGAATTATTCAAACAGCGGCCTGTGGAAAGCCCCAGCACCCATCGGAAATACGCGGAGCAAAGCTCCATTTTGCTTCCCCTAAAAAAGCAGTGTTTTTCTAGGGTTATGATTTCGTAATCGATCGCAAAGGACAGTGGATAATACTCAAAAGATATGGATTCCAGCGGTGAAAACGCTCTTATCCGTATCGGTGCAGTCGTTGAGGTGAAGCATTTGCATTTGCGTGGTGTGCTAGCGGCATCGTGGTGCAGAAAATGTAGGATTACATAATGATATTTTTTTCTACGCGCAGCGCCGCCACCCCTATCAAAGCAGTCATATGTTCTTGTTGGTGGCTGCCGTCAGGATTCGCGTTTGACAGTTTACCCCCAAGCTCGACGGAAAATTGTAGTTGCCAGTGGCCTTTGTTACTAATATCCAACACCCTTTTCCTCTCTCCACTCCCAGGAACGATGGCCAACGTGAACCTTGCGTCGGTGGTGCTGCGAAATGCGATGCGCACGAAGGTGGGCACTCGCCAGGCCCACGACATGATCTCGCAGAAGATTGGCAAGCGGGATGTCGTCGGACACGGCTGGAACAGTCTGCCGGTTTATGCCGACCGTGTGGACTACCCGATGCCGGCCATCCGCTTCAAGGAAAACACCCGCGATGTCCTGGTAAGCTTCCGCACGGTATCCGGTTGCTATGGAAACTTCCACTGATCACGCCTCTTGTTCCCCTGCAGGCTCTGCGCGAGAAGGAGAAGGGTGACTGGAAGAAGCTGTCGGTGCAGGAGAAGAAAGCCCTGTACCGTGCGTCGTTCTGCCAGACCTTCTCCGAGATGAAGCACCCGACCGGCGAGTGGAAGGCGTGCGTCGGAGCCATCCTGATCGCGACCTCGATGAGTCTGATCGGCATGATGCTGCTGAAGACGTTCGTGTACGAACCGATCCCGGAGACGTTCGACGACGAGCACCAGAAGGCACAGCTGAAGCGTATGCTCGACCTGAACATCAACCCGATCCACGGTGTGTCCTCCAAGTGGGACTACGACAACAACAAGTGGAAGTAAAGCGTTCCATTGTTTCACACAACCACACATACACGCCACGCCGCAATGGACTGTGAACTTGTGTGAAAGTAATTAAATTCCGTGATCGAACACCGTTTGCAGTCTGCCGTTTCTGTGTGAGCGCTTGTTGAGCAAATAAACATCAGTAAAGCCTCTAGGATATTTCATGTGGCTTTTTTTTCTTGCCGTGCGTGCTCCAGATGACAGTCCGGTGATGGGAAATACGGCATGAAAAAGTGTTGAATAGTCGGGATGGAAGTGTTGGAAACGTTTTGTAGCGGATTAATGAATAGATAGTTTTTGGTTCTTATGGCGTTATTGCTCGCAGAAGTGTGTCTGCTTCCCAAGGGTTGACCTTCATTGTGTTGGTCTTACATAATTGTGTGAGATTATTACCAACATATCGCAACACTAGACAGTCCGATAATATTGTGAAATTAGTTCGTAACATAAACAGTAGTATGCATTTTCTAATGAAAAAAGTATGTAACTTCTACATCGCGTGTTGTTCTTGTAAATCTATTAATCTTCATAGTACATCGAACATTAGGTATCGAGATACATTTGTTTCGCCTTTCATTTTACTTATGTTAACAAATGAATAGTGAACCAAGGCAAGGTTTCATAGGAAAATGTCGCCCGAAAAGGATAAGGTAATTCAAAAAAATATTAAATTTCCTACATTATCGATAACTCCGTAGATATTGTTTGTATGTTTTATAGAGGCTTTGAGCCAAGTGGCCTCATTTGCTTCTGGTCCAGAGGTATTAATGACACAAACATGAAAAATTTAAAACCGTAGCCAAGTTTCATTTTCTTCAAAGAATTGCTTAAGCTGAGAAGTATAAAAAATAATAATTTAGAATATAACGTATGCCAGCTTCTATATGCACTGCACTGCACTTATAGTTCTATTGGTTGCACATTTTGTCTAAATCGATTAGGGTCGATTTAATGCTTCTATATGGCACTATAAGCACTCCTAGCTCTTATTACGATTTCGGATCTTATTTAGGAATAATCCTTAACTTTTCATTCACAACGAAACGGCCAGAAACGTTCAAATCTAATTTAAGATAAAACAGATAACACATACGAAAAAAAAGAAACGAAAAGATGATCAGTATTCTCTTAAAGTTTTTGTTTCTGCCGTTTATATACAAATTCACCAATGGAATATTTCAGAGCAACTAGAATATACATAAGATTGCCGAATCACATGATCCACTATATGAATATAACGAAAGGAACCGGCAAATTGTTTCGGATTAGTTGCACCTCAAACTTCCGGAGACATTTCAATTTCCTGTACCGACAGGCGCCCGTCCCCTGAGAGGAGCTCACTTTACACTGGGCTCACGATGAATGATTTATTGAAAACTTTATATATGCAGTAATAATTAATCAAGAGCAGATACAGATAAAAAGAAAATCGACACATTAGGCTCACGCGCCCTACAAGGGAGAGTAAGTATTTGAACCGTGAAAGAATCCGGCATACAGAATACACAAATAAAAAACAAACAAACAGGATAAGAAAAGCAAGTTAGATGTTTTGCCTGTCGGTACCGGTGCCCGGCTTCATTCAGTGTGCCATCCAAACGGTTTCACTTGCCGCTCGTGGAGCTCGTTGCCGCGCCCGCGTAGCTCGTTTTGCCCCACGCATTCAGGTTCGGTACAACGATGCGCCGTTGCCCGTTCTCCCGCTGCAGCACCTCCATCAGGCTCATGCTCGGTAGCCACGACTGAAAGAGCAATTGCGTTGAAAGTGGTGGCGAAATAAAAACGAAAAAAACCCCGCACACCTTACCACACCCGTACCGCGTAACCTCCAAATGTTCCACACTACACTCCACCATCCGGTCACTCTTGCCACAGTGGCAGTTGTGCTGCACCTGCTCACCACACGTGTCACAGTCACCGCCGTGGCAACGCTTCCCGCACCGATGGAGCGCACAGTTCAGCGGTTTGTCACAGGTCGCCTCACACAGCAGTTCCTCCTTCTGACAGCACTGCACCGTCTTCTCCAACCGTCCACAGCCGCACCGTCGCTGAACGGACGCCTGACACGGGGGACACGGTCCCGGATGGCATAACAGAGTGCACGGATGCTCGCAAAGCTCCCGCCGGCCACAAACTTCCCCGCACGTGTGGCCCAGATAGTCGCGGTTGTACGTGGGGTTCTTCTGCTTGCCGCAGAAGCAAAAGTACTCCCGGGGAATCTTCTTCGACACGTGCTGGCAGGCCGGACAGCGCCACCCGGATCCGTCCTCCGACTGGGAGCTCGTCGCCCACCGGGTGACGCACCCGAGGTGCAGGATGTGGTAGCAGTTGCCACACGACCAGATCGATTGCATCGGCTTGACGATCTCGCAGCACACCAGACACTCCAGCCGGTAGCATTCTATCTCGCGCATCAGCTTCTCGCGCTGGGAACACTTCGACAGGGGCGTTATCGATGGGGACGTTTTCGGCGGTTCCGCTCTGGACGGCCCGTTCGGGCGTCTTTCGTGGGGGGTCGGTGGGTCGGGTTGAATTGTGGGCCGGTTGCCCCACTGTCTCGTGCCCGCACGCCGTGAACCGTTGTCAGCGCTCGTGCGGCCCGGCGGCTGATAGTCACCGGAAAAATCGTCATCATGCGCACGGAGACGTCCACTGCCCGCCGTCGTTTGGTTGGCTTTCCATTTACTCGCACGCCCCACCGGACGGTCGTCGCGCGTGTGCCATCCGTTGCGTGGTTTCAGGCTTTCGTTGCGACGCGGACGCACGCTGCCATTTCTGCCACCGCCGTAATGGTTCGACGGCCCGGCGCGGATGTTTTCACGTTCGTCTCCATCGTCGTCCATCGGTGGCGTCACGGTGGCGTACGTTTCCGGTGCATCATTCGACCCTGCCGACGAATGTGAGCATTCGTTCGGCACCGTTTGGTACTTGCGTGGAACGAACTCAGCGGCAGTCGGTGTCAGGTTGGAGGTAAAGCCGTAATACTGGAACGCGCCCGGTTCCTGCTGCTGCTGCGGCTGCTGCTCCGGAAGCTGCGCGTTCGATCGCAGGTACTGTAGTTGCTGCTGTATTTGCACCCGTGCGTTGAACTGAGAGATGAAGTCGTCGAAGCTGTGGCTGCCACCACCGCTGGTCGCAGCGGAAGCATTTCTATCGCTCGTTGCCATGACGTCCGCCCGGGCACGAGACCACTCCTCGGCGAGGGCGACCAAGCCTGGATTGCCACACGCCCCCACCCGCCCGGGGATGGTTTTCGCTTCGTTCGTGTCGATTGCCGCGGCGCCTGAAGATTGGCTGTGGGCGATAAAATTGAAATCATTGCTCTCGGTGATGAAATAAGGAAAGGGGACTGACTACACATGATGGTTAGGTAGGTTAGGGGCTGTTGCGCAAAGGTTTTGCGAAGGTGCGGAAGAATATTACTCGAGGTGTTCGTCACGACGCGTGCGGTACGTACCTTAGGAACGTTTTAAACAAATAAATAGGGAAACTTGCGTCGAAATTAAACGGCAAAATATAAAATTAACCACAATGCTACGCTGTACACCAACTCTGCAGCCAGCGGTATTTCCTTTCTTTTCTGTCAGGGACTGTTTCGTCTCGTTTTCTCTCACGCCAGCTGGCCTATCATCTACAGCTTTATATAGTTGGCCTGCCTGCGCCAATCGCCCATCTCACTCGCTCCAACGTAATCTAGGCGAAACGTCAAGCGTTGAGTTTCTTGCTTTTTTCTCAGTTGTTCGAGTCATCTCTCCAGAAAGCTCGCATTCATCGTCATCGTAAGCTTTATGCATCAGTTTCAAAGCTTAGCCACCAGAGACCGCCCCAAAAATGCTACTGGAACAGTTTGAGTGAAACGAGCAAGTTTATTACAATATCCTGTTAAGCATGTGTAGCCAGTGCTGCCCAATTTTCAGGAATATGATGCATTTTTATCAGAGAAAGGAATAAATAAACTATCGAAAAGTACACGATAAAACTGATAAAAATAATAAATATAGTGTTGCGCATTGTGGCAGGCACTGTCGAATAATTTGACAGCACTGGTGCTGTCAAAACGGTTCGTTGGGTGGTCGTTGTACGAACATTACGACACCAACGTAAACAAAGAACTCGAGTGGAACAGGCGCCGAAAAAATCAAACAATTTCCGTTCGTGTATGTTCCTCCAAGTGCAAGCTAGTCTCGGGAGCAAAAACGCTTCCCAAAACATACATTACAGAGCAAGTGCGCTAATTAAGTTGTCGTTTCGCTTTTAGTTGAATCTCATTTATGCTGTACCATGACGTGGGAACATCTAGAACGAGGCAGTTCACCCGTGGATTGGTGTGAAGGCAACTATCTAGTTTCCCCAGATATTGCCGAGTTCGTAAATACGGTTAGTATTGAGCCCGACCTCTCAACGTGTAACAGCCTTCGCGCATCCGTGCCTTTCTAATGGTTCTTTTGCAATTAGCGTGCGCAATGCGGCTGCCAGTTGGCTCGGATGGAAAGCGCGGTAGAAGGGGGTAGTCTTTATTGCATAATGAGCATTACCCGTTCCTCCTCCTTCCACACGGTTCTCCACGATTCAATTGCAGCCGTGTGCACGCGCGACTTTCTGTGGACCGAACCCTATTTATCACGTTTTTGCACTTGTTTACATTTCCTGTCGGTCCTGTATCACATCCACAGATTAGCAACGTTCTGTTCCTGCTCGGGCCACCGTTTCTCATCTATCTGTTTAAGGATTATGGCAAGTTCATACAGCCGGCCATCCACCTGATCTGGGTGCTGCTGATAGTGGTCGGGCTTTCGTCGGCCTACTTCCACGCGACGCTCAGCCTGCTCGGCCAGCTGCTGGACGAGTTGACGATCCTGTGGGTGTTTATGGCGACGCTGAGTCTCTTCTGTCCGCGGCGCCACTTTCCGCGGATCTTCAAACGATCGAGGTAACCGACGGCCACGTGCCGGCGCTATGGGAAACGTGCCTAACAGGCGCCTAATCTCTCTTGCAGAAAACGTTTCTGTCTGTCGATGACGATATTTTCGATCGCTGCCACGGCCCTCTCGTTTTGCCATCCCGCCATCAATGCGTTCGCGCTAATGTTCCTCGCCATACCGGCCACCTACCTGCTGTACCAGGAGCTGAAGATGTAAGTGTGCACGGCTCATTAGCTTAAGCGACTGCTTAATGACGGTTTGGTGGTTTCCGCAGTGTGCAAGACCAGCGCGTGTACCGACTCGGCGTCCGCAACACGACCATCCTGATCATGGCCATCGTTTGCTGGATAAACGATCGCATGTTCTGCGATGCCTGGTCGTCGATGAACTTCCCGTACCTGCACGGGTTCTGGCACATCCTCATCTTCATCTCGGCCTATCCGGCGTGCGTGCTGTTTGCGTACTTCTTCGTCAACGACGAGCGCCCGGAGAGCCGCCCGACGCTCAAGTACTGGCCGCGGAACGATTTCGAGCTCGGCATACCGTACGTGTCGATTAACTACGACAAGAAGTTTGATGATCCGATTTAAAAGGTGGCGGGACAAACTTTCGCCCCTTATTTTGCTCTTACTCTTTCTCTCTCTCTCTATGCATGCCAAAATAATGCAGCTCATTACTTTTACGTAGAAAATGGTTTGATATAGATCATCTATACGGAAGAATGGCGAGCAGTTTCGCAAATGTACCAAAAAAGTGCTATTAACGCTTCGCACGATTTGAATGACAGCAAAAGTGAATGGATTTGAGTAGGATAATCAAACTAGTTCGTTTCATCAGACGTAGGCAGTAGCATCGTTCGTTGATAAAACGTGTATAAAGAAACAATACCGACCGCTAGGGTATTTAGTAACAACATAAAACGAGGAGTGATACTAGACATATGATTTTATGCGTTGCTATAGGCAACGGTGTGATAGAGAGCGATTGATTCGCGTACGTTGGTACGTGGCAGATAGAGGCGGAAATACCACTATTTATATTCGCAACCCGAGCTCTCTTCAGGTCGATTGATTTTAAAGAGTTTTAATAAAAAGTTCCGCAAGATGTTTTGCGCTAAATGGTTGAGACGGAATTGAAGCGGAAATGCGCTTTATTGGAGGCCAAAAATGTACACTTTCACGCGAATCGTGGTCATGGGTTGTAACCGTTTCAGATCAGAGCATGCAAATACTGTAACGTAATATCGAACGCGCGTACGGCGACGACGGCTGCTTAGCCGTCCGAGTCGGATGAGAGATTGGACGAGTTTTCGGACGAGTTCGTAACCCGCGCCTGCTTCACCGCCTCGTGGTGATGGTGGTGCCCCACCGTGTGCTTCTCGCCGCGATAGATAACGGAATTTTTGTCCGTCTCGTGGATCTTGATCTCATACAGCAGCTCCGGCTTATCCATGATAAGCTTCAGGCTGTCCCAGATGAAGATGGCCACGTTCTCCGTGGTGCTGGCCAGGTTCTTGAAGTACGGCACATCCTTGTCGAGGTTGAGATGGTCCAGCTTTTTCATGATGGCCTGATTCATGTACTCCTTCAGATCGGTTATGTTCATCACCATGCCCGTCTTGCTATCGACCGGACCCCTGACCGTGACCTCCACTGGAGAGAAAGAGAAACGGGGTTAATGCAATCGATTTGGCAAACTATTCAACATGACGTGACGATCTTACCGGTATAGTTGTGTCCGTGGCCATTGGGATTATTGCACTTGCCGTACACCTGTCGGTTCGCTTCCTCACTCAGAAAAGGACTGCCGAAGGAGAGATTGGATACAAAAACACAATATTATCGCGTTCTTTTGGCATGTTCGGCGGCCAGTGTACGGAGGAGAGGCTTGTTTTTACTAACCTATGCAGACGATGGCACGCACTGAAACATTCCTTGCGGGTCAAATACACTTGTGGCCGTGCTGACATGATTTGCTGGAGCTAGAGGTGCTGTGAACGAGTTGTTAATGGGCATTAAACGCTGATTGCATCTTCTATGCGCTGTGAGTAATCTTCAACCTGTTGAATGTTGTCGTTAAATTAGTGCCTTGCAACCAAAAAACAACTATACGCGAAAGTTCAGCAAAACACCCTTTAAACACGCTGTCAACAGAAATGACCTCGAGCGCCGTGCTCACGCACACATCCAAAGCAACAGCGCGGTGTGCGCTGGAGCCGGCTGTTTCACGGTCTATTGAAGTGACATTTTATAACACAAAATGTGTTTAAATTTATGTATCATGAACGAAAAGTTGTTGTCTAACATGAAATGTAACTATTTTATGAGTATATTTATAATTTACAAAGATACGCAGCTTCTAAGGTCAACAAATATTCGTAAAGAATCGTGTGAAATACAAATGGAAATAAGGTGGTGAGAGCTTGTACCGGATAGTACCGGAGATCAGTTCCTCAACTATTCAGCATCCGGAATTGAAGACACTTTATTGATTATTGCTTTATAAAAGATCTCTTTTCCAACATGGTTTGTTTGCATTTGGATTCAGTACGATTTGACAGCTACTTTGAACCAAACATTTGAAAAAGCCGTTGAACGAGACTTGGCCTTTCTCAAACCTAGTTACTAGTAACATGTTCGCAATCGCATATCTCCATATTATGCCTGAATGGTAATAAGAAGCAATATAATATTTCAATGATAAACATAAAGTTAAGATAAAGATTCTGATAAAGTTCTGATGATATGCATAAAGGTGTGATAAGGTTTCCAAACAACAATGTATGCTAATTCAGCTTCAAGCTAAAAATTGAATAATGTGAATGCATTCTTGTCTGTACCAACTACCTTGGGAAGTTTCTAGTCTTAATAACCAATCAGATGAAACAGTTTAAGTAATAGACTTCTGCTTTTCTTTTGTTCTTCACTAGTGTAACGAGTTCTGCAGACCACCATAGCTTGCTAGTCTGTCCTTGTTAGGGGCAGAATGGTTTGCTTCAAGCTGAAGTTAACAAATCCATTGTTCCACTTGAGTAAAGCCATCTTCTTCGGGATCAACTCATTGTCACAGACTGTCCCTACTTCATACGCATTGAATGCCACCGGTTTGCTGCTCAATGCAGCCCAATGCCAAGGTCAGCTGTCACCAATTAGTGCTTCCACATGTTACAGTGCGGTCGATGCTTCACGTGTAGTAGCGAACTGTTGCCGCCTTGTTCACCGACTAACCGAGCAGGACCTTCGAACCGGGGCAGCAAGAAAGGAAACGATTAGATGATGATTCCTGACTCCCTTGTCTTTCTCACTCACACTGAAATATACACACAGTCACAGGTCCTCCATTAGGAAACGACAAAAAATACCTCATACCTGCTGGGCGAGCCGCCCCATGAATCGGCTCACTGCAGCGAGGAACCATTTTCTCGATAAATGCTCTTAAGGTAATTTTATGACATCCGGAAGAGGCACTTTTTGCCGCCATCGGCTCTCACTCATCCACGGCTTGCATCCATGCCCGGTTCGTGGCCCCTTTCCTCGTCTTGTCATTTTGACCGCATATGCTGCAAATGGGTTGTAATTCAATGTGGTTAACCGTTTCAGCACTTACTGCGGGAGCGTCCTGCTACGAGCTTCGGCATCGTCATCACCGTCGTTTACCGTACGGATGTAATCACGTTAGTGGCGAAGGTTAGAAAGCCTCCGGTGGAGCTATTTTTTCCGTCCCCTCCGAACGGCTTACCAACGCGTAGCCGGAACATCCGTGTAGGCTGTGAAAAGCTGGACGTTGCTGGGAACGACGCACACTAATAACTTTATCTAAGCATGCACCTATCGGGTTTCCTGTTTTCATCCCCCTACAATGGCATTTGATTGCATATATGCACCCCGGATGCAGGCATTTATAAAACTTCCCACCTAGCTAATGAACGGACGTTTACGTTCATGACTTGAGAGTTTATATGCTTCCACGGTGTCAAAATAAATCATTCCAATTCGTACGCAATTATTTGCTAAATTGCCTTTTGATAGCTTTTATGCATTTTTTCATACCATTTTATCCACTGTTGTACTGTTGCAAAGTGTTTAGAAATGAAGATCAAGATTGTTCCTAATTTTTAAACAACGCTTTTCACTTTTCGGAGATTCGGACTTACCGATAAGAGAAGCACTATAGCTCACTGGACGTTTCGGTGCCTTCTGCGAGAAACTGTGGAAACGTAGCCTCGGGATGCAATTCAACACCCAGGAAAGCCAAAAAAGCTCATTAAGAATCAACAAGTTCCCTAGTCTAGCGCTTTGACACTTAATACTCTTCGGTGGCGTCTAGCTCGGCGTTGGTAAACATACTTAACTCAAGTGAACGGTGAAAACCTCCGAAAAAGAAACCGAAAACGGTGCAATATCTCCTCGACAAACAAAAAAGAAAACGAGACATTGAATTGCAAAAAAAACAAGCAATAATTTTCAAATGAGTCTTCCTTAGCCTGCCTCTTCGGGCAGCTTCTTCTTGGGTGGTTTTTTTCAACCACACCAACCACGTGGCCCGTACCTTTGAAGCGTGAAATTCCGGCCGTCGTCGACCGGTGGTGTTCGGTACGGAGTAGGCATTCCTTTGACATCCCGTCCCGTCCAACGACCCAGGTGAAGGTCCTGTGGCGTAACAGGACGGTAGATCATCCTCGAGCGGACCGCATCTTCTTGCGCGTTCGGGAAAGGTTTTTGGAGAATATTTTATTTATGCAATACATACCGCACGTGCTACAGCAGCAAGATTTATGACGGAGCCTTCGGCAAGGTGCAAGGTTCGCTGGAGGGGGACTTGTCGGGTGGGCCGGCACGGTGAATTACAGCTCTATTTACTACGGTGTGAATAATGGAAACGAAGTATTGGAAGTGTGTGCAGTTTTGTTCTACATATTTATGACATATTTCCACAAGCATTCCTTCCCGTGAAGAGCTCCGCATGGAATGAATGCGTGCAGGGTTGATGGGATGGATGCGCAATCTAATTGATCAAGTTCACAGCTGCTTCAGAGCATATCTCAGTTGCTAAGGTTTCGCCAGACAACTACTGGACATTTTGTAATTCGGTTTAGAGACCGTGCTTGTCAGTTAGATCTCGATGAGGATGACGTACCTTCTTCGAATTGCGCCTAACCGTTTCACATAACGTGGCAAGTTAACTTCCCTGAGAGTTGTCCAGCTTATACATAGGTGAACATTCAGGCCCCAGGTAGGGTACTCAGACCTAGGGCATTGCTCAGAGCTGACTTCAATTCGACCTTGTTTGGAACGCGTAACCCTATACTAGTAATGATCGAAAGGTATAATAGTTTAGGCAACTCAATCGACTTTAACTCCAGTGTGTCCTGTGTAAAAGCGGTTCTCCATAGTCTGTTTTGAGTGTTTAAAAGTTTGTCTCGTTTTTAGCCATAAGTATGTTATGTAGGCCTCTGTTAGCCGGATAACTTAACGCTAAATAAATAAATAAATTATACAGCTTGAACATTCTTAAGTGAAGATTCTTCACCTTTAACAAAAATTTGACCTCCAAGTAAGCTCCAAGGGAACTACATACATTGCTGATGAACATTGAATATGTGAATATATGAGAAGCTTAGTTACTGCTTTAGGGATTGAAATCAAATGTTTGATATTCTAGTGCATCAGGTAAAACCGACAGTTTGAGAATATGTCCTTCCTTTAAATTTCCCTTACCAAGTTCGGCGAATAATTGCTTAGTTTTGAGTACAGGTTATAAAAATGCGATCTCTCAATGGCAGGTCAGTTAAGAATGAAATATTCGCCTTGGTGAAATTAAGACATATATTTCAGATGATTTATTGGCAGTGAAAAACAAGTTCGGCGAATAATTGCTTAGTTTTGAGTATAGGCTATAAAAAAGCGATCTCTCCAGTTGGTCAGTTAAGATTGAAATATTCGCCTTGGCGATGAAAAAAGCGATCCAGGCCAGTTGGTCAGTTAAGATTGAAATATTCGCCTTGGTGAAATTAAGACATATATTTCAGATGATTTATGGGCACTGAAAAACATATTGTTATATTGCTTTTTTTCTAATTATAATGATTTATAAACTAGTTATTTATGATTTTGTATAAATTTATTGATACATTCAAATTCGTTAGCACACACTTTTAAATTCTTGGACTGTTCTCACCTTTTTTATTTGATTATATCCTAATAATGTTACCCAAAGACAGGCGTACTGTATGACCTATAAAGATGCATGAATCTTCCCAAACGACCCAGTTAATGAGTTTTTTTTAATGAATTTAGATAGACAGTGAAATGTTGCATATCAAGCCATTCCATAACAAAACAAAAATAACATGTGTGCCATTTGTGTGTACACAAAGCCATCCATCTGAGGCTCCTAAGATTTGTAGAACGTACTATGTGATCCCGGCCTGCTACGTTCAGTTTGACTTTTATGCCGTGTGCGCTACTGCCGTGAACGTGATTAATGTGCTAACTGTTCCTGCACGATCGCACGCTTCTCGCGGTTCATCACAGGAAAGGAGTACGAGCGTGACTTCTGTTTGCTCTCCTTGGCGAGCTTCACCAGCTCGGTGAGCTTCTCGTGGATCATCTGCACCAGCGCCGCGTCTTTCTTGGCGTAGGCGCGCAGTGTTTCCGAATAGTTCGGCTGCAGCTTGGACGGAAGGTCTGGGTTGCGGATTTGGAGGGCCATCGCCAGGCGCCGGTTACGCTCCAGCATCCGGCATTCTTCGGTGCATTCCAGGCTGTGGGATTGTGTGAGAGAAAGAAACGCAGGTTAAGAAGTGTGCTTCAAACCGCTAGAGCTGTTGTTTCGACGTACGTCTTATTGTTCTTCGGACGAATCGGCCTCAATATGTCGCTCAGCTCGACCGAGCCACCACGCTGCATTTCCTGCACGGACGAGGCAAGCTGGGCCGTTGCTATGCGACGATACTCCTTGGAGAAATCGTGACACGTTCGCTGCTGCTTCCTGTTTCCACATTCGCATGTCACTTCCACCGCACGCCTCGACGCCAAACATGTGACACATTTCCTGCACGATCGCACGCTTCTCGCGGTTCATCACAGGAAAGGAGTACGAGCGTGACTTCTGTTTGCTCTCCTTGGCGAGCTTCACCAGCTCGGTGAGCTTCTCGTGGATCATCTGCACCAGCGCCGCGTCTTTCTTGGCGTAGGCGCGCAGTGTTTCCGAATAGTTCGGCTGCAGCTTGGACGGAAGGTCTGGGTTGCGGATTTGGAGGGCCATCGCCAGGCGCCGGTTACGCTCCAGCATCCGGCATTCTTCGGTGCATTCCAGGCTGTGGGATTGTGTGAGAGAAAGAAACGCAGGTTAAGAAGTGTGCTTCAAACCGCTAGAGCTGTTGTTTCGACGTACGTCTTATTGTTCTTCGGACGAATCGGCCTCAATATGTCGCTCAGCTCGACCGAGCCACCACGCTGCATTTCCTGCACGGACGAGGCAAGCTGGGCCGTTGCTATGCGACGATACTCCTTGGAGAAATCGTGACACGTTCGCTGCTGCTTCCTGTTTCCACATTCGCATGTCACTTCCACCGCACGCCTCGACGCCAAACATGTGACACATTTCCTGCACGATCGCACGCTTCTCGCGGTTCATCACAGGAAAGGAGTACGAGCGTGACTTCTGTTTGCTCTCCTTGGCGAGCTTCACCAGCTCGGTGAGCTTCTCGTGGATCATCTGCACCAGCGCCGCGTCTTTCTTGGCGTAGGCGCGCAGTGTTTCCGAATAGTTCGGCTGCAGCTTGGACGGAAGGTCTGGGTTGCGGATTTGGAGGGCCATCGCCAGGCGCCGGTTACGCTCCAGCATCCGGCATTCTTCGGTGCATTCCAGGCTGTGGGATTGTGTGAGAGAAAGAAACGCAGGTTAAGAAGTGTGCTTCAAACCGCTAGAGCTGTTGTTTCGACGTACGTCTTATTGTTCTTCGGACGAATCGGCCTCAATATGTCGCTCAGCTCGACCGAGCCACCACGCTGCATTTCCTGCACGGACGAGGCAAGCTGGGCCGTTGCTATGCGACGATACTCCTTGGAGAAATCGTGACACGTTCGCTGCTGCTTCCTGTTTCCACATTCGCATGTCACTTCCACCGCACGCCTCGACGCCAAACATGTGACACATTTCCTGCACGATCGCACGCTTCTCGCGGTTCATCACAGGAAAGGAGTACGAGCGTGACTTCTGTTTGCTCTCCTTGGCGAGCTTCACCAGCTCGGTGAGCTTCTCGTGGATCATCTGCACCAGCGCCGCGTCTTTCTTGGCGTAGGCGCGCAGTGTTTCCGAATAGTTCGGCTGCAGCTTGGACGGAAGGTCTGGGTTGCGGATTTGGAGGGCCATCGCCAGGCGCCGGTTACGCTCCAGCATCCGGCATTCTTCGGTGCATTCCAGGCTGTGGGATTGTGTGAGAGAAAGAAACGCAGGTTAAGAAGTGTGCTTCAAACCGCTAGAGCTGTTGTTTCGACGTACGTCTTATTGTTCTTCGGACGAATCGGCCTCAATATGTCGCTCAGCTCGACCGAGCCACCACGCTGCATTTCCTGCACGGACGAGGCAAGCTGGGCCGTTGCTATGCGACGATACTCCTTGGAGAAATCGTGACACGTTCGCTGCTGCTTCCTGTTTCCACATTCGCATGTCACTTCCACCGCAATTTTGCATGCCGTTTCCGGACACTCGCCCTCGTGACACGGTGCATTGCACGGATGCGGACACGCTTCCCGTACCGTGGTGCAGTTTTGCTTGCAAATCGCCGCCAAACCCTCCTGCATACACTCGCCGTCATGGCACGCTCGGATGCATTTGTGGCGACCACAGGCGAGCGGTTTCGCGCATGGCATTCCGCAGCTGAACGACTCCTGGTGGC
Organism: Anopheles cracens; assembly: GCA_002091845.1. NCBI lineage: Eukaryota > Metazoa > Arthropoda > Insecta > Diptera > Culicidae > Anopheles > Anopheles cracens. The sequence continues at coordinate 54,453 of KZ068655.1, read as the reverse complement.
ATGGGATCGTTTTGCGCTGCTCGTGCCTTCCGTGGCAGTACTTGCTCGTCAGCACCACGCACGGCGGACACTCGGGTTCTGCGTGGCAGTTGTGCAGCGTCGGATGCTCACAGGAGTGCCGCCGACTGCACGGCCGGTCGCAGGCCGGTTTCTTCGTCCCGCAGGGCACCGGCGGGTAGATGATGTTCGCACCGCAGTCGCACGTCAGCTCGTCGAACGAAACACGATGACACGGCCGACAGTTGCCCTTGTGGCAGGGCTTATCACAGCGATGTCGTCCGCAGGGCAGCGGCAGCGAGCACGTCTTCGGGCAGATGTGATCGAAATCGATGCAGCACACCTGGTTGCACTTGTGTTTGGCGCAGCTGCGTCTCCGCACGCACCGCTTCTTGCACCGCGCGTCATCGGCCCGGGTCCGCAGGTCCTTACACTTCATCGGCTGGTCCATGCCGCCGCACCGGCACTTGACCGTGGTCGATTTCGGGCACGGAGGACACACGCCCCGGTGGCACTGTGCCTCACAGCAGTGGTTAGCCCCGGGCGGTCCGCACGTCAGCTTCCGCCCGCAGGCGCCAGAACAGGTCGGAATCGGGTCGAGACACGACTTTCGGCTTCCCGCTTCGATCGCTTCCCGGCCACACGGACAGGAAAGCACACGGTTCGGCGCATCGGCACACGGATCACAATCGCCGGCGTGGCACAACCGCTCACACTGGTGGTTCCCGCAGGTAAGCGGCAATCCACACGTCTTACCACACCCGTACCGCGTAACCTCCAAATGTTCCACACTACATTCCACCATCCGGTCACTCTTGCCACAGTGGCAGTTGTGCTGCACCTGCTCGCCACACGTCTCACAGTCACCGCCGTGGCAACGCTTCCCGCACCAATGGAGCACACAGTTCAGCGGTTTGTCACAGGTCGCCTCACACAGCAGTTCCTCCTTCTGACAGCACTGCACCGTCTTCTCTAACCGTCCACAACCGCACCGTCGCTGAACGGACGCCTGACACGGGGGACACGGTCCCGGATGGCATAGCAGAGTGCACGGATGCTCGCAAAGCTCCCGCCGGCCACAAACTTCCCCGCACGTGTGGCCCAGATAGTCGCGGTTGTACGTTATGCGACGATACTCCTTGGAGAAATCGTGACACGTTCGCTGCTGCTTCCTGTTTCCACATTCGCATGTCACTTCCACCGCAATTTTGCATGCCGTTTCCGGACACTCGCCCTCGTGACACGGTGCATTGCACGGATGCGGACACGCTTCCCGTACCGTGGTGCAGTTTTGCTTGCAAATCGCCGCCAAACCCTCCTGCATACACTCGCCGTCATGGCACGCTCGGATGCATTTGTGGCGACCACAGGCGAGCGGTTTCGCGCATGGCATTCCGCAGCTGAACGACTCCTGGTGGCATGGGATCGTTTTGCGCTGCTCGTGCCTTCCGTGGCAGTACTTGCTCGTCAGCACCACGCACGGCGGACACTCGGGTTCTGCGTGGCAGTTGTGCAGCGTCGGATGCTCACAGGAGTGCCGCCGACTGCACGGCCGGTCGCAGGCCGGTTTCTTCGTCCCGCAGGGCACCGGCGGGTAGATGATGTTCGCACCGCAGTCGCACGTCAGCTCGTCGAACGAAACACGATGACACGGCCGACAGTTGCCCTTGTGGCAGGGCTTATCACAGCGATGTCGTCCGCAGGGCAGCGGCAGCGAGCACGTCTTCGGGCAGATGTGATCGAAATCGATGCAGCACACCTGGTTGCACTTGTGTTTGGCGCAGCTGCGTCTCCGCACGCACCGCTTCTTGCACCGCGCGTCATCGGCCCGGGTCCGCAGGTCCTTACACTTCATCGGCTGGTCCATGCCGCCGCACCGGCACTTGACCGTGGTCGATTTCGGGCACGGAGGACACACGCCCCGGTGGCACTGTGCCTCACAGCAGTGGTTAGCCCCGGGCGGTCCGCACGTCAGCTTCCGCCCGCAGGCGCCAGAACAGGTCGGAATCGGGTCGAGACACGACTTTCGGCTTCCCGCTTCGATCGCTTCCCGGCCACACGGACAGGAAAGCACACGGTTCGGCGCATCGGCACACGGATCACAATCGCCGGCGTGGCACAACCGCTCACACTGGTGGTTCCCGCAGGTAAGCGGCAATCCTGCGCCCGGAGAGCCGCCCGACGCTCAAGTACTGGCCGCGGAACGATTTCGAGCTCGGCATACCGTACGTGTCGATTAACTATGACAAGAAGTTTGATGATCCGATTTAAAAGGTGGCGGGACAAACTTTCGCCCCTTATTTTGCTCTTACTCTTTCTCTCTCTCTCTATGCATGCCAAAATAATGCAGCTCATTACTTTTACGTAGAAAATGGTTTGATATAGATCATCGATACGGAAGAATGGCGAGCAGTTTCGCAAATGTACCAAAAAAGTGCTATTAACGCTTCGCACGATTTGAATGACAGCAAAAGTGAATGGATTTGAGTAGGATAATCAAACTAGTTCGTTTCATCAGACGTAGGCTGTATCACATCCACAGATTAGCAACGTTCTGTTCCTGCTCGGGCCACCGTTTCTCATCTATCTGTTTAAGGATTATGGCAAGTTCATACAGCCGGCCATCCACCTGATCTGGGTGCTGCTGATAGTGGTCGGGCTTTCGTCGGCCTACTTCCACGCGACGCTCAGCCTGCTCGGCCAGCTGCTGGACGAGTTGACGATCCTGTGGGTGTTTATGGCGACGCTGAGTCTCTTCTGTCCGCGGCGCCACTTTCCGCGGATCTTCAAACGATCGAGGTAACCGACGGCCACGTGCCGGCGCTATGGGAAACGTGCCTAACAGGCGCCTAATCTCTCTTGCAGAAAACGTTTCTGTCTGTCGATGACGATATTTTCGATCGCTGCCACGGCCCTCTCGTTTTGCCATCCCGCCATCAATGCGTTCGCGCTAATGTTCCTCGCCATACCGGCCACCTACCTGCTGTACCAGGAGGGTGGGTCGGGTTGAATTGTGGGCCGGTTGCCCCACTGTCTCGTGCCCGCACGCCGTGAACCGTTGTCAGCGCTCGTGCGGCCCGGCGGCTGATAGTCACCGGAAAAATCGTCATCATGCGCACGGAGACGTCCACTGCCCGCCGTCGTTTGGTTGGCTTTCCATTTACTCGCACGCCCCACCGGACGGTCGTCGCGCGTGTGCCATCCGTTGCGTGGTTTCAGGCTTTCGTTGCGACGCGGACGCACGCTGCCATTTCTGCCACCGCCGTAATGGTTCGACGGCCCGGCGCGGATGTTTTCACGTTCGTCTCCATCGTCGTCCGGTGGCGACCCGGTGGCGTACGTTTCCGGTGCATCATTCGACCCTGCCGACGAATGTGAGCATTCGTTCGGCACCGTTTGGTACTTGCGTGGAACGAACTCAGCGGCAGTCGGTGTCAGGTTGGAGGTAAAGCCGTAATACTGGAACGCGCCCGGTTCTTGCTGCTGCTGCTGCGGCTGCTGCTCCGGAAGCTGCGCGTTCGATCGCAGGTACTGTAGTTGCTGCTGTATTTGCACCCGTGCGTTGAACTGAGAGATGAAGTCGTCGAAGCTGTGGCTGCCACCACCGCTGGTCGCAGCGGAAGCATTTCTATCGCTCGTTGCCATGACGTCCGCCCGGGCACGAGACCACTCCTCGGCGAGGGCGACCAAGCCTGGATTGCCACACGCCCCCACCCGCCCGGGGATGGTTTTCGCTTCGTTCGTGTCGATTGCCGCGGCGCCTGAAGATTGGCTGTGGGCGATAAAATTGAAATCATTGCTCTCGGTGATGAAATAAGGAAAGGGGACTGACTACACATGATGGTTAGGTAGGTTAGGGGCTGTTGCGCAAAGGTTTTGCGAAGGTGCGGAAGAATATTACTCGAGGTGTTCGTCACGACGCGTGCGGTACGTACCTTAGGAACGTTTTAAACAAATAAATAGGGAAACTTGCGTCGAAATTAAACGGCAAAATATAAAATTAACCACAATGCTACGCTGTACACCAACTCTGCAGCCAGCGGTATTTCCTTTCTTTTCTGTCAGGGACTGTTTCGTCTCGTTTTCTCTCACGCCAGCTGGCCTATCATCTACAGCTTTATATAGTTGGCCTGCCTGCGCCAATCGCCCATCTCACTCGCTCCAACGTAATCTAGGCGAAACGTCAAGCGTTGAGTTTCTTGCTTTTTTCTCAGTTGTTCGAGTCATCTCTCCAGAAAGCTCGCATTCATCGTCATCGTAAGCTTTATGCATCAGTTTCAAAGCTTAGCCACCAGAGACCGCCCCAAAAATGCTACTGGAACAGTTTGAGTGAAACGAGCAAGTTTATTACAATATCCTGTTAAGCATGTGTAGCCAGTGCTGCCCAATTTTCAGGAATATGATGCATTTTTATCAGAGAAAGGAATAAATAAACTATCGAAAAGTACACGATAAAACTGATAAAAATAATAAATATAGTGTTGCGCATTGTGGCAGGCACTGTCGAATAATTTGACAGCACTGGTGCTGTCAAAACGGTTCGTTGGGTGGTCGTTGTACGAACATTACGACACCAACGTAAACAAAGAACTCGAGTGGAACAGGCGCCGAAAAAATCAAACAATTTCCGTTCGTGTATGTTCCTCCAAGTGCAAGCTACTAGTCTCGGGAGCAAAAACGCTTCCCAAAACATACATTACAGAGCAAGTGCGCTAATTAAGTTGTCGTTTCGCTTTTAGTTGAATCTCATTTATGCTGTACCATGACGTGGGAACATCTAGAACGAGGCAGTTCACCCGTGGATTGGTGTGAAGGCAACTATCTAGTTTCCCCAGATATTGCCGAGTTCGTAAATACGGTTAGTATTGAGCCCGACCTCTCAACGTGTAACAGCCTTCGCGCATCCGTGCCTTTCTAATGGTTCATTTGCAATTAGCGTGTGCAATGCGGCTGCCAGTTGGCTCGAATGGAAAGCGCGGTAGAAGGGAGTAGTCTTTATTGCATAATGAGCATTACCCGTTCCTCCTCCTTCCACACGGTCCTCCACGATTCAATTGCAGCCGTGTGCACGCGCGACTTTCTGTGGACCGAACCCTATTCATCACGTTTTTGCACGTGTTTACATTTCCTGTCTGTCTTGTATCACATCCACAGATTAGCAACGTTCTGTTCCTGCTCGGGCCACCGTTTCTCATCTATCTGTTTAAGGATTATGGCAAGTTCATACAGCCGGCCATCCACCTGATCTGGGTGCTGCTGATAGTGGTCGGGCTTTCGTCGGCCTACTTCCACGCGACGCTCAGCCTGCTCGGCCAGCTGCTGGACGAGTTGACGATCCTGTGGGTGTTTATGGCGACGCTGAGTCTCTTCTGTCCGCGGCGCCACTTTCCGCGGATCTTCAAACGATCGAGGTAACCGACGGCCACGTGCCGGCGCTATGGGAAACGTGCCTAACAGGCGCCTAATCTCTCTTGCAGAAAACGTTTCTGTCTGTCGATGACGATATTTTCGATCGCTGCCACGGCCCTCTCGTTTTGCCATCCCGCCATCAATGCGTTCGCGCTAATGTTCCTCGCCATACCGGCCACCTACCTGCTGTACCAGGAGCTGAAGATGTAAGTGTGCACGGCTCATTAGCTTAAGCGACTGCTTAATGACGGTTTGGTGGTTTCCGCAGTGTGCAAGACCAGCGCGTGTACCGACTCGGCGTCCGCAACACGACCATCCTGATCATGGCCATCGTTTGCTGGATAAACGATCGCATGTTCTGCGATGCCTGGTCGTCGATGAACTTCCCGTACCTGCACGGGTTCTGGCACATCCTCATCTTCATCTCGGCCTATCCGGCGTGCGTGCTGTTTGCGTACTTCTTCGTCAACGACGAGCGCCCGGAGAGCCGCCCGACGCTCAAGTACTGGCCGCGGAACGATTTCGAGCTCGGCATACCGTACGTGTCGATTAACTATGACAAGAAGTTTGATGATCCGATTTAAAAGGTGGCGGGACAAACTTTCGCCCCTTATTTTGCTCTTAATCTCTCTCTCTCTCTCTCTATGCATGCCAAAATAATGCAGCTCATTACTTTTACGTAGAAAATGGTTTGATATAGATCATCTATACGGAAGAATGGCGAGCAGTTTCGCAAATGTACCAAAAAAGTGCTATTAACGCTTCGCACGATTTGAATGACAGCAAAAGTGAATGGATTTGAGTAGGATAATCAAACTAGTTCGTTTCATCAGACGTAGGCAGTAGCATCGTTCGTTGATAAAACGTGTATAAAGAAACAATACCGACCGCTAGGGTATTTAGTAACAACATAAAACGAGGAGTGATACTAGACATATGATTTTATGCGTTGCTATAGGCAACGGTGTGATAGAGAGCGATTGATTCGCGTACGTTGGTACGTGGCAGATAGAGGCGGAAATACCACTATTTATATTCGCAACCCGAGCTCTCTTCAGGTCGATTGATTTTAAAGAGTTTTAATAAAAAGTTCCGCAAGATGTTTTGCGCTAAATGGTTGAGACGGAATTGAAGCGGAAATGCGCTTTATTGGAGGCCAAAAATGTACACTTTCACGCGAATCGTGGTCATGGGTTGTAACCGTTTCAGATCAGAGCATGCAAATACTGTAACGTAATATCGAACGCGCGTACGGCGACGACGGCTGCTTAGCCGTCCGAGTCGGATGAGAGATTGGACGAGTTTTCGGACGAGTTCGTAACCCGCGCCTGCTTCACCGCCTCGTGGTGATGGTGGTGCCCCACCGTGTGCTTCTCGCCGCGATAGATAACGGAATTTTTGTCCGTCTCGTGGATCTTGATCTCATACAGCAGCTCCGGCTTATCCATGATAAGCTTCAGGCTGTCCCAGATGAAGATGGCCACGTTCTCCGTGGTGCTGGCCAGGTTCTTGAAGTACGGCACATCCTTGTCGAGGTTGAGATGGTCCAGCTTTTTCATGATGGCCTGATTCATGTACTCCTTCAGATCGGTTATGTTCATCACCATGCCCGTCTTGCTATCGACCGGACCCCTGACCGTGACCTCCACTGGAGAGAAAGAGAAACGGGGTTAATGCAATCGATTTGGCAAACTATTCAACATGACGTGACGATCTTACCGGTATAGTTGTGTCCGTGGCCATTGGGATTATTGCACTTGCCGTACACCTGTCGGTTCGCTTCCTCACTCAGAAAAGGACTGCCGAAGGAGAGATTGGATACAAAAACACAATATTATCGCGTTCTTTTGGCATGTTCGGCGGCCAGTGTACGGAGGAGAGGCTTGTTTTTACTAACCTATGCAGACGATGGCACGCACTGAAACATTCCTTGCGGGTCAAATACACTTGTGGCCGTGCTGACATGATTTGCTGGAGCTAGAGGTGCTGTGAACGAGTTGTTAATGGGCATTAAACGCTGATTGCATCTTCTATGCGCTGTGAGTAATCTTCAACCTGTTGAATGTTGTCGTTAAATTAGTGCCTTGCAACCAAAAAACAACTATACGCGAAAGTTCAGCAAAACACCCTTTAAACACGCTGTCAACAGAAATGACCTCGAGCGCCGTGCTCACGCACACATCCAAAGCAACAGCGCGGTGTGCGCTGGAGCCGGCTGTTTCACGGTCTATTGAAGTGACATTTTATAACACAAAATGTGTTTAAATTTATGTATCATGAACGAAAAGTTGTTGTCTAACATGAAATGTAACTATTTTATGAGTATATTTATAATTTACAAAGATACGCAGCTTCTAAGGTCACACGACATAAAAGTCAAACTGAACGCAGCAGGCCGGGATCACATAGTACATTCTACAAATTAGGAGCCTCAGATGGATGGCTTTGTGTACACACAAATGGCACACATGTTATTTTTGTTTTGTTATGGAATGGCTTGATATGCAACATTTCACTGTCTATCTAAATTCATTAAAAAAAACTCATTAACTGGGTCGTTTGGGAAGATTCATGCATCTTTATAGGTCATACAGTACGCCTGTCTTTGGGTAACATTATTAGGATATAATCAAATAAAAAAGGTGAGCGAACAACTCACTGGTGGAGATTACATCTAAACCTCTCGCATTCTTGCTCGCCAACAACTTCCAACCACATTCAAAGCCGATCTAGAAAAGCACTTACGTAGACGCGCCTATCGAGAGGGCCAATAGTGGTACTCGATGCAATATCGAACCTTCGGCGGCGGGAGATTTCGAACCAACGGCGGGATGTCCTTTGACCCTTTGACACTCCGACACATCAACTTGAACCAGTGAGCCCGTGTCAACGTTCGGTGAAGCCGGATGCGATTATCGTTTATGCTGATACGGTAAGCAATCAGGACGTGCCATTCAAACGAACCCCCTGCTCGGGGATGGTGGAACAACATCAACAACAACAAAAGCACGCGACCGGAAGAAAACTCGTTCGCGCCGATACACACGCCACTGCAGTCTATCGCTTCGCCCAAAACGGAAGTCACCCAGCAGATACGCGGGCGCTGCACAGGCTGCAGTGGAAGGTTTTAAATTTCAATTACACTGCACTCGGTTGCTTCATCAGCACTCCGGTGCCGAACGCCGAGATTGGTCGTGCGAGATAGCAGGCCCGCAGGGGACGCCCCGGTACCGACGCGCGCCATTGTGCACCGGTAAACCGTTTAACGGTTAGAAATTGACAGTTCGTCCCAGCCGAAGCGTTCCGGAGGGAGCGCGAGCACGCGTGCCTCTGCCGCCGCTGCTTGCAAAGCATCGGAAACGCTTATCTACTTTCGTGCGCCGATCTTTCCAGCGTGTCCTAGCTCCGGCTCGAGGCACTCGTGTGTATTATCGCGATGCTTTACATGTGCGTTCATCCTTGCAGTACGGTGGCAGAGTGAGCTTTTCTTGTTTTTGAGTGTCTGCTCCGTGGATGCTGATGCTGAAGCAAATTCGAATGTAATCACTGCAGAGGCGACGGTAATCCTTTTTCGTGCGCCATCCATCCATCCATCAGACTTCCTTACAACCAGGGGGGGGGTGTCATCAACCAAGGCGGGTGAGTTACTTAGATCTCAAGATGGCAACAATTCGCTCAACACAGTTAGCACATTAATCACGTTCACGGCAGTAGCGCACACGACATAAAAGTCAAACTGAACGCAGCAGGCCGGGATCACATAGTACATTCTACAAATCTTAGGAGCCAGATGGATGGCTTTGTGTACACACAAATGGCACACATGTTTTTTTTTTGTTTTGTTATGGAATGGCTTGATATGCAACATTTCACTGTCTATTTAAATTCATTTTAAAAAAACTCATTAAGTGGGTCGTTTGGGAAGATTCATGCATCTTTATAGGTCATACAGTACGCCTGTCTTTAGGTAACATTATTAGGATATAATCAAATAAAAAAGGTGAGAACAGTCCAAGAATTTAAAAGTGTGTGCTAACGAATATGAATGTATCAATAAATTTATACAAAATCATAAATAACTAGTTTATAAATCATTATAATTAGAAAAAAAGCAATATAACAATATGTTTTTCACTGCCAATAAATCATCTGAAATATATGTCTTAATTTCACCAAGGCGAATATTTCATTCTTAACTGACCTGCCATTGAGAGATCGCATTTTTATAACCTGTACTCAAAACTAAGCAATTATTCGCCGAACTTGGTAAGGGAAATTTAAAGGAAGGACATATTCTCAAACTGTCGGTTTTACCTGATGCACTAGAATATCAAACATTTGATTTCAATCCCTAAAGCAGTAACTAAGCTTCTCATATATTCACATATTCAATGTTCATCAGCAATGTATGTAGTTCCCTTGGAGCTTACTTGGAGGTCAAATTTTTGTTAAAGGTGAAGAATCTTCACTTAAGAATGTTCAAGCTGTATAATTTATTTATTTATTTAGCGTTAAGTTATCCGGCTAACAGAGGCCTACATAACATACTTATGGCTAAAAACGAGACAAACTTTTAAACACTCAAAACAGACTATGGAGAACCGCTTTTACACAGGACACACTGGAGTTAAAGTCGATTGAGTTGCCTAAACTATTATACCTTTCGATCATTACTAGTATAGGGTTACGCGTTCCAAACAAGGTCGAATTGAAGTCAGCTCTGAGCAATGCCCTAGGTCTGAGTACCCTACCTGGGGCCTGAATGTTCACCTATGTATAAGCTGGACAACTCTCAGGGAAGTTAACTTGCCACGTTATGTGAAACGGTTAGGCGCAATTCGAAGAAGGTACGTCATCCTCATCGAGATCTAACTGACAAGCACGGTCTCTAAACCGAATTACAAAATGTCCAGTAGTTGTCTGGCGAAACCTTAGCAACTGAGATATGCTCTGAAGCAGCTGTGAACTTGATCAATTAGATTGCGCATCCATCCCATCAACCCTGCACGCATTCATTCCATGCGGAGCTCTTCACGGGAAGGAATGCTTGTGGAAATATGTCATAAATATGTAGAACAAAACTGCACACACTTCCAATACTTCGTTTCCATTATTCACACCGTAGTAAATAGAGCTGTAATTCACCGTGCCGGCCCACCCGACAAGTCCCCCTCCAGCGAACCTTGCACCTTGCCGAAGGCTCCGTCATAAATCTTGCTGCTGTAGCACGTGCGGTATGTATTGCATAAATAAAATATTCTCCAAAAACCTTTCCCGAACGCGCAAGAAGATGCGGTCCGCTCGAGGATGATCTACCGTCCTGTTACGCCACAGGACCTTCACCTGGGTCGTTGGACGGGACGGGATGTCAAAGGAATGCCTACTCCGTACCGAACACCACCGGTCGACGACGGCCGGAATTTCACGCTTCAAAGGTACGGGCCACGTGGTTGGTGTGGTTGAAAAAAACCACCCAAGAAGAAGCTGCCCGAAGAGGCAGGCTAAGGAAGACTCATTTGAAAATTATTGCTTGTTTTTTTTGCAATTCAATGTCTCGTTTTCTTTTTTGTTTGTCGAGGAGATATTGCACCGTTTTCGGTTTCTTTTTCGGAGGTTTTCACCGTTCACTTGAGTTAAGTATGTTTACCAACGCCGAGCTAGACGCCACCGAAGAGTATTAAGTGTCAAAGCGCTAGACTAGGGAACTTGTTGATTCTTAATGAGCTTTTTTGGCTTTCCTGGGTGTTGAATTGCATCCCGAGGCTACGTTTCCACAGTTTCTCGCAGAAGGCACCGAAACGTCCAGTGAGCTATAGTGCTTCTCTTATCGGTAAGTCCGAATCTCCGAAAAGTGAAAAGCGTTGTTTAAAAATTAGGAACAATCTTGATCTTCATTTCTAAACACTTTGCAACAGTACAACAGTGGATAAAATGGTATGAAAAAATGCATAAAAGCTATCAAAAGGCAATTTAGCAAATAATTGCGTACGAATTGGAATGATTTATTTTGACACCGTGGAAGCATATAAACTCTCAAGTCATGAACGTAAACGTCCGTTCATTAGCTAGGTGGGAAGTTTTATAAATGCCTGCATCCGGGGTGCATATATGCAATCAAATGCCATTGTAGGGGGATGAAAACAGGAAACCCGATAGGTGCATGCTTAGATAAAGTTATTAGTGTGCGTCGTTCCCAGCAACGTCCAGCTTTTCACAGCCTACACGGATGTTCCGGCTACGCGTTGGTAAGCCGTTCGGAGGGGACGGAAAAAATAGCTCCACCGGAGGCTTTCTAACCTTCGCCACTAACGTGATTACATCCGTACGGTAAACGACGGTGATGACGATGCCGAAGCTCGTAGCAGGACGCTCCCGCAGTAAGTGCTGAAACGGTTAACCACATTGAATTACAACCCATTTGCAGCATATGCGGTCAAAATGACAAGACGAGGAAAGGGGCCACGAACCGGGCATGGATGCAAGCCGTGGATGAGTGAGAGCCGATGGCGGCAAAAAGTGCCTCTTCCGGATGTCATAAAATTACCTTAAGAGCATTTATCGAGAAAATGGTTCCTCGCTGCAGTGAGCCGATTCATGGGGCGGCTCGCCCAGCAGGTATGAGGTATTTTTTGTCGTTTCCTAATGGAGGACCTGTGACTGTGTGTATATTTCAGTGTGAGTGAGAAAGACAAGGGAGTCAGGAATCATCATCTAATCGTTTCCTTTCTTGCTGCCCCGGTTCGAAGGTCCTGCTCGGTTAGTCGGTGAACAAGGCGGCAACAGTTCGCTACTACACGTGAAGCATCGACCGCACTGTAACATGTGGAAGCACTAATTGGTGACAGCTGACCTTGGCATTGGGCTGCATTGAGCAGCAAACCGGTGGCATTCAATGCGTATGAAGTAGGGACAGTCTGTGACAATGAGTTGATCCCGAAGAAGATGGCTTTACTCAAGTGGAACAATGGATTTGTTAACTTCAGCTTGAAGCAAACCATTCTGCCCCTAACAAGGACAGACTAGCAAGCTATGGTGGTCTGCAGAACTCGTTACACTAGTGAAGAACAAAAGAAAAGCAGAAGTCTATTACTTAAACTGTTTCATCTGATTGGTTATTAAGACTAGAAACTTCCCAAGGTAGTTGGTACAGACAAGAATGCATTCACATTATTCAATTTTTAGCTTGAAGCTGAATTAGCATACATTGTTGTTTGGAAACCTTATCACACCTTTATGCATATCATCAGAACTTTATCAGAATCTTTATCTTAACTTTATGTTTATCATTGAAATATTATATTGCTTCTTATTACCATTCAGGCATAATATGGAGATATGCGATTGCGAACATGTTACTAGTAACTAGGTTTGAGAAAGGCCAAGTCTCGTTCAACGGCTTTTTCAAATGTTTGGTTCAAAGTAGCTGTCAAATCGTACTGAATCCAAATGCAAACAAACCATGTTGGAAAAGAGATCTTTTATAAAGCAATAATCAATAAAGTGTCTTCAATTCCGGATGCTGAATAGTTGAGGAACTGATCTCCGGTACTATCCGGTACAAGCTCTCACCACCTTATTTCCATTTGTATTTCACACGATTCTTTACGAATATTTGTTCTTGCCATAATCCTTAAACAGATAGATGAGAAACGGTGGCCCGAGCAGGAACAGAACGTTGCTAATCTGTGGATGTGATACAGGACCGACAGGAAATGTAAACAAGTGCAAAAACGTGATAAATAGGGTTCGGTCCACAGAAAGTCGCGCGTGCACACGGCTGCAATTGAATCGTGGAGAACCGTGTGGAAGGAGGAGGAACGGGTAATGCTCATTATGCAATAAAGACTACTCCCTTCTACCGCGCTTTCCATTCGAGCCAACTGGCAGCCGCATTGCACACGCTAATTGCAAATGAACCATTAGAAAGGCACGGATGCGCGAAGGCTGTTACACGTTGAGAGGTCGGGCTCAATACTAACCGTATTTACGAACTCGGCAATATCTGGGGAAACTAGATAGTTGCCTTCACACCAATCCACGGGTGAACTGCCTCGTTCTAGATGTTCCCACGTCATGGTACAGCATAAATGAGATTCAACTAAAAGCGAAACGACAACTTAATTAGCGCACTTGCTCTGTAATGTATGTTTTGGGAAGCGTTTTTGCTCCCGAGACTAGTAGCTTGCACTTGGAGGAACATACACGAACGGAAATTGTTTGATTTTTTCGGCGCCTGTTCCACTCGAGTTCTTTGTTTACGTTGGTGTCGTAATGTTCGTACAACGACCACCCAACGAACCGTTTTGACAGCACCAGTGCTGTCAAATTATTCGACAGTGCCTGCCACAATGCGCAACACTATATTTATTATTTTTATCAGTTTTATCGTGTACTTTTCGATAGTTTATTTATTCCTTTCTCTGATAAAAATGCATCATATTCCTGAAAATTGGGCAGCACTGGCTACACATGCTTAACAGGATATTGTAATAAACTTGCTCGTTTCACTCAAACTGTTCCAGTAGCATTTTTGGGGCGGTCTCTGGTGGCTAAGCTTTGAAACTGATGCATAAAGCTTACGATGACGATGAATGCGAGCTTTCTGGAGAGATGACTCGAACAACTGAGAAAAAAGCAAGAAACTCAACGCTTGACGTTTCGCCTAGATTACGTTGGAGCGAGTGAGATGGGCGATTGGCGCAGGCAGGCCAACTATATAAAGCTGTAGATGATAGGCCAGCTGGCGTGAGAGAAAACGAGACGAAACAGTCCCTGACAGAAAAGAAAGGAAATACCGCTGGCTGCAGAGTTGGTGTACAGCGTAGCATTGTGGTTAATTTTATATTTTGCCGTTTAATTTCGACGCAAGTTTCCCTATTTATTTGTTTAAAACGTTCCTAAGGTACGTACCGCACGCGTCGTGACGAACACCTCGAGTAATATTCTTCCGCACCTTCGCAAAACCTTTGCGCAACAGCCCCTAACCTACCTAACCATCATGTGTAGTCAGTCCCCTTTCCTTATTTCATCACCGAGAGCAATGATTTCAATTTTATCGCCCACAGCCAATCTTCAGGCGCCGCGGCAATCGACACGAACGAAGCGAAAACCATCCCCGGGCGGGTGGGGGCGTGTGGCAATCCAGGCTTGGTCGCCCTCGCCGAGGAGTGGTCTCGTGCCCGGGCGGACGTCATGGCAACGAGCGATAGAAATGCTTCCGCTGCGACCAGCGGTGGTGGCAGCCACAGCTTCGACGACTTCATCTCTCAGTTCAACGCACGGGTGCAAATACAGCAGCAACTACAGTACCTGCGATCGAACGCGCAGCTTCCGGAGCAGCAGCCGCAGCAGCAGCAGGAACCGGGCGCGTTCCAGTATTACGGCTTTACCTCCAACCTGACACCGACTGCCGCTGAGTTCGTTCCACGCAAGTACCAAACGGTGCCGAACGAATGCTCACATTCGTCGGCAGGGTCGAATGATGCACCGGAAACGTACGCCACCGTGACGCCACCGATGGACGACGATGGAGACGAACGTGAAAACATCCGCGCCGGGCCGTCGAACCATTACGGCGGTGGCAGAAATGGCAGCGTGCGTCCGCGTCGCAACGAAAGCCTGAAACCACGCAACGGATGGCACACGCGCGACGACCGTCCGGTGGGGCGTGCGAGTAAATGGAAAGCCAACCAAACGACGGCGGGCAGTGGACGTCTCCGTGCGCATGATGACGATTTTTCCGGTGACTATCAGCCGCCGGGCCGCACGAGCGCTGACAACGGTTCACGGCGTGCGGGCACGAGACAGTGGGGCAACCGGCCCACAATTCAACCCGACCCACCGACCCCCCACGAAAGACGCCCGAACGGGCCGTCCAGAGCGGAACCGCCGAAAACGTCCCCATCGATAACGCCCCTGTCGAAGTGTTCCCAGCGCGAGAAGCTGATGCGCGAGATAGAATGCTACCGGCTGGAGTGTCTGGTGTGCTGCGAGATCGTCAAGCCGATGCAATCGATCTGGTCGTGTGGCAACTGCTACCACATCCTGCACCTCGGGTGCGTCACCCGGTGGGCGACGAGCTCCCAGTCGGAGGACGGATCCGGGTGGCGCTGTCCGGCCTGCCAGCACGTGTCGAAGAAGATTCCCCGGGAGTACTTTTGCTTCTGCGGCAAGCAGAAGAACCCCACGTACAACCGCGACTATCTGGGCCACACGTGCGGGGAAGTTTGTGGCCGGCGGGAGCTTTGCGAGCATCCGTGCACTCTGTTATGCCATCCGGGACCGTGTCCCCCGTGTCAGGCGTCCGTTCAGCGACGGTGCGGCTGTGGACGGTTGGAGAAGACGGTGCAGTGCTGTCAGAAGGAGGAACTGCTGTGTGAGGCGACCTGTGACAAACCGCTGAACTGTGCGCTCCATCGGTGCGGGAAGCGTTGCCACGGCGGTGACTGTGACACGTGTGGTGAGCAGGTGCAGCACAACTGCCACTGTGGCAAGAGTGACCGGATGGTGGAGTGTAGTGTGGAACATTTGGAGGTTACGCGGTACGGGTGTGGTAAGGTGTGCGGATTGCCGCTTACCTGCGGGAACCACCAGTGTGAGCGGTTGTGCCACGCCGGCGATTGTGATCCGTGTGCCGATGCGCCGAACCGTGTGCTTTCCTGTCCGTGTGGCCGGGAAGCGATCGAAGCGGGAAGCCGAAAGTCGTGTCTCGACCCGATTCCGACCTGTTCTGGCGCCTGCGGGCGGAAGCTGACGTGCGGACCGCCCGGGGCTAACCACTGCTGTGAGGCACAGTGCCACCGGGGCGTGTGTCCTCCGTGCCCGAAATCGACCACGGTCAAGTGCCGGTGCGGCGGCATGGACCAGCCGATGAAGTGTAAGGACCTGCGGACCCGGGCCGATGACGCGCGGTGCAAGAAGCGGTGCGTGCGGAGACGCAGCTGCGCCAAACACAAGTGCAACCAGGTGTGCTGCATCGATTTCGATCACATCTGCCCGAAGACGTGCTCGCTGCCGCTGCCCTGCGGACGACATCGCTGTGATAAGCCCTGCCACAAGGGCAACTGTCGGCCGTGTCATCGTGTTTCGTTCGACGAGCTGACGTGCGACTGCGGTGCGAACATCATCTACCCGCCGGTGCCCTGCGGGACGAAGAAACCGGCCTGCGACCGGCCGTGCAGTCGGCGGCACTCCTGTGAGCATCCGACGCTGCACAACTGCCACGCAGAACCCGAGTGTCCGCCGTGCGTGGTGCTGACGAGCAAGTACTGCCACGGAAGGCACGAGCAGCGCAAAACGATCCCATGCCACCAGGAGTCGTTCAGCTGCGGAATGCCATGCGCGAAACCGCTCGCCTGTGGTCGCCACAAATGCATCCGAGCGTGCCATGACGGCGAGTGTATGCAGGAGGGTTTGGCGGCGATTTGCAAGCAAAACTGCACCACGGTACGGGAAGCGTGTCCGCATCCGTGCAATGCACCGTGTCACGAGGGCGAGTGTCCGGAAACGGCATGCAAAATTGCGGTGGAAGTGACATGCGAATGTGGAAACAGGAAGCAGCAGCGAACGTGTCACGATTTCTCCAAGGAGTATCGTCGCATAGCAACGGCCCAGCTTGCCTCGTCCGTGCAGGAAATGCAGCGTGGTGGCTCGGTCGAGCTGAGCGACATATTGAGGCCGATTCGTCCGAAGAACAATAAGACGTACGTCGAAACAACAGCTCTAGCGGTTTGAAGCACACTTCTTAACCTGCGTTTCTTTCTCTCACACAATCCCACAGCCTGGAATGCACCGAAGAATGCCGGATGCTGGAGCGTAACCGGCGCCTGGCGATGGCCCTCCAAATCCGCAACCCAGACCTTCCGTCCAAGCTGCAGCCGAACTATTCGGAAACACTGCGCGCCTACGCCAAGAAAGACGCGGCGCTGGTGCAGATGATCCACGAGAAGCTCACCGAGCTGGTGAAGCTCGCCAAGGAGAGCAAACAGAAGTCACGCTCGTACTCCTTTCCTGTGATGAA
Organism: Anopheles cracens; assembly: GCA_002091845.1. Lineage (NCBI taxonomy): Eukaryota > Metazoa > Arthropoda > Insecta > Diptera > Culicidae > Anopheles > Anopheles cracens. The sequence continues at coordinate 37,028 of KZ068655.1, read as the reverse complement.
CCGCGAGAAGCGTGCGATCGTGCAGGAAATGTGTCACATGTTTGGCGTCGAGGCGTGCGGTGGAAGTGACATGCGAATGTGGAAACAGGAAGCAGCAGCGAACGTGTCACGATTTCTCCAAGGAGTATCGTCGCATAGCAACGGCCCAGCTTGCCTCGTCCGTGCAGGAAATGCAGCGTGGTGGCTCGGTCGAGCTGAGCGACATATTGAGGCCGATTCGTCCGAAGAACAATAAGACGTACGTCGAAACAACAGCTCTAGCGGTTTGAAGCACACTTCTTAACCTGCGTTTCTTTCTCTCACACAATCCCACAGCCTGGAATGCACCGAAGAATGCCGGATGCTGGAGCGTAACCGGCGCCTGGCGATGGCCCTCCAAATCCGCAACCCAGACCTTCCGTCCAAGCTGCAGCCGAACTATTCGGAAACACTGCGCGCCTACGCCAAGAAAGACGCGGCGCTGGTGCAGATGATCCACGAGAAGCTCACCGAGCTGGTGAAGCTCGCCAAGGAGAGCAAACAGAAGTCACGCTCGTACTCCTTTCCTGTGATGAACCGCGAGAAGCGTGCGATCGTGCAGGAAATGTGTCACATGTTTGGCGTCGAGGCGGTCGCGTACGATGCCGAACCGAATCGGAACATCGTCGCGACGGCGGATCGCGCTACGGTAGGTGTTTGGTGTGGGGTTTTTTTCGTTTTTATTTCGCCACCACTTTCAACGCAATTGCTCTTTCAGTCGTGGCTACCGAGCATGAGCCTGATGGAGGTGCTGCAGCGGGAGAACGGGCAACGGCGCATCGTTGTACCGAACCTGAATGCGTGGGGCAAAACGAGCTACGCGGGCGCGGCAACGAGCTCCACGAGCGGCAAGTGAAACCGTTTGGATGGCACACTGAATGAAGCCGGGCACCGGTACCGACAGGCAAAACATCTAACTTGCTTTTCTTATCCTGTTTGTTTGTTTTTTATTTGTGTATTCTGTATGCCGGATTCTTTCACGGTTCAAATACTTACTCTCCCTTGTAGGGCGCGTGAGCCTAATGTGTCGATTTTCTTTTTATCTGTATCTGCTCTTGATTAATTATTACTGCATATATAAAGTTTTCAATAAATCATTCATCGTGAGCCCAGTGTAAAGTGAGCTCCTCTCAGGGGACGGGCGCCTGTCGGTACAGGAAATTGAAATGTCTCCGGAAGTTTGAGGTGCAACTAATCCGAAACAATTTGCCGGTTCCTTTCGTTATATTCATATAGTGGATCATGTGATTCGGCAATCTTATGTATATTCTAGTTGCTCTGAAATATTCCATTGGTGAATTTGTATATAAACGGCAGAAACAAAAACTTTAAGAGAATACTGATCATCTTTTCGTTTCTTTTTTTTCGTATGTGTTATCTGTTTTATCTTAAATTAGATTTGAACGTTTCTGGCCGTTTCGTTGTGAATGAAAAGTTAAGGATTATTCCTAAATAAGATCCGAAATCGTAATAAGAGCTAGGAGTGCTTATAGTGCCATATAGAAGCATTAAATCGACCCTAATCGATTTAGACAAAATGTGCAACCAATAGAACTATAAGTGCAGTGCAGTGCATATAGAAGCTGGCATACGTTATATTCTAAATTATTATTTTTTATACTTCTCAGCTTAAGCAATTCTTTGAAGAAAATGAAACTTGGCTACGGTTTTAAATTTTTCATGTTTGTGTCATTAATACCTCTGGACCAGAAGCAAATGAGGCCACTTGGCTCAAAGCCTCTATAAAACATACAAACAATATCTACGGAGTTATCGATAATGTAGGAAATTTAATATTTTTTTGAATTACCTTATCCTTTTCGGGCGACATTTTCCTATGAAACCTTGCCTTGGTTCACTATTCATTTGTTAACATAAGTAAAATGAAAGGCGAAACAAATGTATCTCGATACCTAATGTTCGATGTACTATGAAGATTAATAGATTTACAAGAACAACACGCGATGTAGAAGTTACATACTTTTTTCATTAGAAAATGCATACTACTGTTTATGTTACGAACTAATTTCACAATATTATCGGACTGTCTAGTGTTGCGATATGTTGGTAATAATCTCACACAATTATGTAAGACCAACACAATGAAGGTCAACCCTTGGGAAGCAGACACACTTCTGCGAGCAATAACGCCATAAGAACCAAAAACTATCTATTCATTAATCCGCTACAAAACGTTTCCAACACTTCCATCCCGACTATTCAACACTTTTTCATGCCGTATTTCCCATCACCGGACTGTCATCTGGAGCACGCACGGCAAGAAAAAAAAGCCACATGAAATATCCTAGAGGCTTTACTGATGTTTATTTGCTCAACAAGCGCTCACACAGAAACGGCAGACTGCAAACGGTGTTCGATCACGGAATTTAATTACTTTCACACAAGTTCACAGTCCATTGCGGCGTGGCGTGTATGTGTGGTTGTGTGAAACAATGGAACGCTTTACTTCCACTTGTTGTTGTCGTAGTCCCACTTGGAGGACACACCGTGGATCGGGTTGATGTTCAGGTCGAGCATACGCTTCAGCTGTGCCTTCTGGTGCTCGTCGTCGAACGTCTCCGGGATCGGTTCGTACACGAACGTCTTCAGCAGCATCATGCCGATCAGACTCATCGAGGTCGCGATCAGGATGGCTCCGACGCACGCCTTCCACTCGCCGGTCGGGTGCTTCATCTCGGAGAAGGTCTGGCAGAACGACGCACGGTACAGGGCTTTCTTCTCCTGCACCGACAGCTTCTTCCAGTCACCCTTCTCCTTCTCGCGCAGAGCCTGCAGGGGAACAAGAGGCGTGATCAGTGGAAGTTTCCATAGCAACCGGATACCGTGCGGAAGCTTACCAGGACATCGCGGGTGTTTTCCTTGAAGCGGATGGCCGGCATCGGGTAGTCCACACGGTCGGCATAAACCGGCAGACTGTTCCAGCCGTGTCCGACGACATCCCGCTTGCCAATCTTCTGCGAGATCATGTCGTGGGCCTGGCGAGTGCCCACCTTCGTGCGCATCGCATTTCGCAGCACCACCGACGCAAGGTTCACGTTGGCCATCGTTCCTGGGAGTGGAGAGAGGAAAAGGGTGTTGGATATTAGTAACAAAGGCCACTGGCAACTACAATTTTCCGTCGAGCTTGGGGGTAAACTGTCAAACGCGAATCCTGACGGCAGCCACCAACAAGAACATATGACTGCTTTGATAGGGGTGGCGGCGCTGCGCGTAGAAAAAAATATCATTATGTAATCCTACATTTTCTGCACCACGATGCCGCTAGCACACCACGCAAATGCAAATGCTTCACCTCAACGACTGCACCGATACGGATAAGAGCGTTTTCACCGCTGGAATCCATATCTTTTGAGTATTATCCACTGTCCTTTGCGATCGATTACGAAATCATAACCCTAGAAAAACACTGCTTTTTTAGGGGAAGCAAAATGGAGCTTTGCTCCGCGTATTTCCGATGGGTGCTGGGGCTTTCCACAGGCCGCTGTTTGAATAATTCGATGCAGGTGAACGTAGCGGCACTACCAACCCGATTTCCGAGGTGTTTTCCGTCAGCAAATCACACTCACCTCCAGCGAATTTCGAATCGACCGAGAATTGAAGAGTTTTTTCCCTGACACGGTGTTTAGAAAAAATCTCTATTTTTGGTGGAACTGTCAAGGGGGCTTTACACGTCTGTATAACGAACCAGGTGGGACAGCTGTCAAAGTTCTCACTTGGAGGTTCTCGTTTCGATCGTGCATTGCAGGGGTGTGTGTGTGTTTTTGGAGACTTTCTCTCACCCAGTGTTAGTTAGGATGCGGGTTTTTGCTCTATGTCACAGCTACAACAAACTACGACTAAAGGGTGAAACATTCCGCGTGGTCGCCGGCCCCAACGGTGTGCGCTTCCCAACGACTCAGGAAGCGACGGGGGAGGCGAACACCCACCGGGGGACGATTTGATTAGATATTTACATTGATTTATGAACAATAATGATACAGTTTCGGACCGGAAAGTGCGCCCGGTACGCGTGCATTTCTTGACTGCCTTTACCCTATGATATCCTTACATCCCCGCACTGTCACTAGCGATACTTCAACCCCTGACGCACTGTTCCTAGCCTTTCAATCCTTCCAATATTAGCGATTTATAATGTTACACATAGACAGCTTGCTACAGCGAAGAAATTTAACATAAAGAAAAAATTATTTGCACTGGGATATTGGCTCAGTATCGCGTCTTCAGAGATAGAGAACCATACTCATACTGCTAGCCATCTAATATTTTGTTGAAAAGTTTATGCATTGTGGTTTCTGTCGCTTCTGTTTTGTTCGCCCTTCGACTATTACTGCGCCTGTTTGGAACGAGTGGAACTCTTTTCTTCATTTGAGCATTTCTAAATGTACTTTCACGTTCTCTTCCCGGTGCTGCAAGGGCTTTTTTAAGGTTGGTTCGTATCTTCCTTCAGCTTCATTCTCAGGTGCTCCCACCCCGGCCGAGGGACGGAAAGCAAACCATATGCGCACATAAGCAAACACTCCAAGCGCGAGCAAATATTGGCGGAGGACGCGGGCATTACCTTGCGGGGTGGCATTGTGGAACCCATCGGCGGCAAAGTTGTAGTTGTTGAGATCCTGGCCGTTGTCGTCGGATGCCACGTCGTCGATATGTATCTGATCACACTCTTCCAGGTCGTTGAAGAAGAAACACGCGTCGGCCATGTTGAAGATCAGCTCCTCCATCCGGTAGCCCAGCTGCACCTGGTGGTCGCGGTTCTGAGTTTAGAGAAGGAGGGAGATGGCTTATGATTAGTTCTCTATTGATACATCTGCGATATCGTAGATCGTCGTGAATAGAAGAACTCAACAATTGTTTATCTAGGTCTATTCGATCCCGGAGGGAACTATCAAGGTGTTTTAAGCGGTTTGGAGAAATCAAATGAACTTTAGAGTACGATTCGTCCTGCTATTCTTTTCATTACTGTCCCATTACTGTCTTCAAACAGTATGAACTTAAAGAACTTTTTACAAATTACCGTAAACAGTTACTTAGTACAAGATAAATCATGCTCTTATGCGTGTATTAGCTACACAGTTATGCATGTTCCCTGCTCTATACAGTGTTCTAAAAACGCCAATTAGTGAGAATGTTCCAAAGATAGAATGTTATCATCAGCTCAACTATACAGCCCAAAGTCTTTATAAACCCTTCCAACATGAGTCTTAGTTAATACCCACAACAGTGGCAGTTACTTGTGCCCTACTTTCTTAGTTCTTTGGGAGATTCTTTCGGGTGACGATGTGCTGTTTTGGAAATTTGTGGACAGATTTTGAAATCGATTCTTCAGAGTGAGAGTAAATGACTTGGGAGTATGATCCCACATACCTTATTGTACCGACTGGCGTACGAGCCGGTCAGCAGCGAATGGAAGATGATGATCGTCTCGTCCAGGTCCCACACGAAGATGCGTTCCGGGGCTTTCTCGCTGACGCCCGGCTCGCTGGTGGAGCTGCGCGTCGGACTCGGATGTGCGTGGCGCCGTCCGCGCGCCCGTCCCGACTTGCCGGTCGGGGTGGTTTTGCTCGCCACCGGCCCTCCGACGCCCGGCCCGCCTCCGCCTCCGATCCCCGCCGTTGGGGAGATCGAGATCGGCGACTGCGGCGAGTGCGAGTGGGCCAGCATGTTCGGCGTGGTGGCGTGCGCCTCCGACGGGCTGTCGGCGGACAGGCCGGCCGCCACGTGGAACCCGGCCTGGCTGCCGCTCGACCCGGGCGAGCTGACGTACGGCGAGTAGCTGGCGGTGTTCGCGTAGTACGGGCTGTACTGGTCGTTGTAGTAGCTGTAGCCATCTTGCTGGCCCGCCCCGAACTGCCCGAACGACGAGTTGTACCCGTACGAGGAGTAGAGCTGGGCGGAGTTGTTGTTGGTGGCGGCGGCCGCCGCCGCGTACGGCGACGTCAGGTAGGTGGAGGTCGGCGACGGGATCTTGGTGGAGGCGGTGCGGGCCCCGTAAGCGGTCGCGCCGTACGCGGACGAGTAGAACGCGGGCGTGTACTGCTGCATGCTGTTGTAGTAGTTATAGTAGTCCGACTTGTGGTCGTACACGTTCGTGGCCGCGGCCGCCGTTTGGCTCTGCAGCGCGTCCAGCGTGGCGGCGGCGGCGGCGGTGGCACCGGGATTCGCACAGAACAGGCCGGTCCCGTCGAGGTGGGCGGTGGTCGCGGTGCTGAGCTGGGGCAGATTGCTGGCCGCCGTCGCCAGGCTCGCGTCCAGTCCGGGGCTGCGCAGTTCCGACTTGACCGTGCCGTCGCTCAGCCAGTGCGACATTCCCAGCTCGGCGGAGCCGCCGGTCGTCAGCAGGCTTACAGTGCCGCTGCCACTGCCAGTGCCGCCCGTGCCGGTTCCCGTACCAGTGGCGAGCGACGACAATCCATCCACCAGGCCCCCTGCACCGGATCCCGCCGAGCTCCCGCCGGATGCGGCAG
>KZ068655.1:17301-30515 GCA_002091845.1 Anopheles cracens | reverse complement strand
ACCCGGGACTAGTGAGCAGGGAGTTTGTGCCGGTGCCTCCCGCAAGCGGCCCGTAGCTTAGGTTGAGTCCGTTGTGCAGTGTAACGGAGCCTCCGGAGGTGCTTCCACTCAGCACGCGATAAGAACTGCCAGCGGCCGTACTTCCCGCTCCAATGGCGGCAGTGGCCGTGGGGACAGGTGCGTGGTTGAAGAGACTGTGCGGGCCGCCCGTTCCACTGTGCCCGTGCACGGATGATGCTGATCCTGGCGAATAATGGAACGGAGTTCCTAAGGCCAGCGTTGGCCCGCTCCCGATACCATCCAGTGTCGGCAGCGTTGTAGTAGATCCTAGTGGTGACTCCGGAAGGTTACTGTAGATGCTGCGGAGAAGAAAAAAAGGAAGGAATGTGTTATTGTTGCTGTTCCCGACACCTTTCTATTTCTCCTGGACCGTCTTCTGGTTCAGATTTCCACCATTACTCATGCCGGGTAGCCGGAGCTGTCCCGTGACACGAACAAACACACCGGAAAGCCTCATAAATCACTGGCAGCAACGTAAACGCGCAATCTTCATTAACCCTTGATGAGGCGCTTGTCATACAGACACACTCACACACGCGCACACGGATGGAAAAAGGGTCTCCATTTTTTATCCTTCCCGTTGAGCGAGACGTAGTAGGCTGCGTCCCGTTTGCTTGCTTTGATTTATGTGGGTCGACGTGTCAAAGCGCAAAACAATGCCTACACTACTTGCCACCATTATTATTATGACGCATCAACCCAAAAAATGTCTCCGCGCCGCATGAGTATCGTATTTATTTTGGCTCGCCCGTATAAACAACACGGTCAAAGGCAGAACATCATAACATGGCGATGGCGAGCAATACAAATATTAATGTTGATCAGCTCGCGCGCCACATGCAACACCGGGTTCGGTTTTCCACCACCACCACCGCCACCGTGCCCGTACCGAAAATTGTCACCGTGCATTAATTTTATTGTAATTTCACACTTTCTTCCTAATTATGACAATCCACCAGCGACCACCGACGACACGGACGCTGCCGGTTGCTGGTGAAGTCCGGGGGTGGCTGGCGGGAAGGGTGTGGTGAAACGGTGAACGGGTGGTTTGAAACGGGTACGGAGCGTTTGCATATGAGCCTGGATAGACAATGAAAAGCATTTGTCAGCGATTTTACGCCGAAAAACGTTTGTTTTTCCATGGACCTTAAGTGCGTTTCAAATTATAATCAAGCAATAAGACGATTTTAGAAGAGGTTTTAATGGAAAAAGCTAGCTTGAGGACATACATACGTTGCACTAAATTATTAAAACGCTTCTTTCTGAAAAAAAGCTCGTTTATCTCAGTACAAAAAAAAAACAGATTCTTGGGTCGTAGCTATGGTTCAAACATTTTTGGGTATGATATTGAACTCTCTATTAGTATTTGGTCAGGTGTATGACGACTCCATTTTATGAAGTAGTCATAATTCATTTGAGTTGTTTCTATCATCCGCACTTTTAGTACAAATTTTAGTACAAAACTTACTCATTGCTTTGCTTATCATGTGATTTGAACAAAGTTTTATTGTTGTTATCATGTGTCTTTTTGTGAAGTTATCCACTCATAGGAAAATGAAACAAAGATCGATTTAGAACATTGGTGTCATCGAGTCCAAAACATTAAAATCTTGCCGCCTGTGTTAAATGTACAGGCATTCACTTATAATAATTGTTTTACGATATCTAAATACAATCATCAATCAATAATCACTTGAGAGCTTTTCGATTCTTTTCTAAGAATAGGAATGAGTAACTTACTCGTTTGAAAGCTTCGATTTCAACCACATTCATCATGATTATTTTCTATGACCCTTAAATCGCAGTAGTAGTTACATGAGCTCACTCCATAAAAGATTTGAAATCCAAAACAATGTCTTTCAGAAAGGCTCAATTATTCAAAATAAAGAACCAATTCTCCCAAAGAATAAACTTCTATAAGGAGTTTCCGAAAAGCCTTCAAACTGTTCACAATTTTACAACGCAATACATATGCGTATTAACAAAGAAGTGTCAAAATCCACATAAAAACTCTGACAGAATAAATTGGTCTAGTCAGGTCAACTATTCTCAATCAATTAAGTATGAATTTCTGAATAATTACTTAACAAATTTCGGAAAAATGCAAATGTTCAATAGCTGAGCTCCCTTTATGAAAATGTAAAACAATATAAAAAGAATCCTTTAAAGCGCTTTCAAACAACACGATCACAACAACATCTACTGAGCCAAAATCAAGGCCAAAGCCAATAAGTCGCACCATTGTCTACCAAACGAACAACGTGTGCAAGGTGCATTTTGTGCAGTTGTGCGCCACTTTCGACTCGGATCGGCGTAACACGATCCACGGCGTATGTGTGCCCTTCTTCCGGGAGGTGACCTTTGCTTAGACTCCGGAGGGCCACGCGTGTAAATCTGCCGCTACCACCGATCGTCTCCCGTAGTCCCGCAGAAAGTGGGGCCTAGATTATTTCACTGCTCCTCAAATTTCTGCACACCGAAGCAGATCGTGTGGACCCGAGGAGTCGGAGCGAGGGCCCATTTTCCCAGCCATTTTTAACGCTCTGTGTCGTCTGACACGTCTGTCGCGATCGGAACGAAAGGATCGGGTGCAGTCAGTCGGATGGGGATGGAATTTGCTGACAAAGGAACATCACATACACACACACACACACACTGCAGGCCCACTCCCTGCCGGATCCGGGGAACTCCGAGGTTGCAGTTCCTGGAAACTGCTCCTAGAAACGGACGACCCATTAAGGAGGAGGGGGCTGAACTAACGGATGGGATCGTCGAGGAGGAAATGCGCAGAGAGTTGATTCCGTTCCGTTGGCCAAAAGTGGCACAGGTGAAATGTGGTGTGCGGCAGAATAAAGTGCCACTGCTGCTGTTTGCTGCCCTTTTGCCGAACGGCAAGCGGCAGCTTATCAAAATCGCTACTCGCACAAACAAACAAACCTCCGATCGATAAAGCGGGCCTCAATTCGGTTGTTTTTTGGGTGTTGGGCGACGTTTTTTTCCCCCCTTTTGAGCTAACGTTTTTGCTAACACTCGTCAATCTTTTACCGTTTTTCGGTCATAATAAAATGGCATGCATGCATGAAGGCGGGGGCAAAACAACAATAAACAATTATATATACAAACACATACACAGACGCACGCAAAACGCATTTTTTGCTGATCGCTGCCGGAAAGACAAAGTGTGAGAACATTTTTATGCATCCCCGGCAGATATGCGGAGCCAACCAAGCAGACACAATCACCAATGCCTGCCAGACGCGTAAGAACGGGTGCTCAAATTAATGAATCCGCTCGTTTGAATGGACTAGTTAACGTTTGGGGTTTATTGGTGCGTGCAGTATTCGGAACGGTGCTGCAAGGTAATCGATTTTTGTGGTCAACAGGGTCCTACGGACAGCTGCCTGGAAAAGAAAGCCGCGTGGAAGGGAGCGATTAAATTCTCCTTCTAACCTAAACTGAAGTCTTTTGGTGGTTCAACAATATCGTTTACAATGCGAAAGTTATAGAAGTTTAATACCTATTTCATGTTCTTAATCGACGGACCTTCGTCTCGGACAAAATGAATTCGATATTTTGATTGTCGAAAAAAAAAGATATTACTTTCAAGTATTCACGATGTTTACTTTCAATTGACATTTGATTGTTAATAAAGTTAAAAAAAAAACGATGACAATACATAATTGAAAGTATCATCGGTTATTACAGCGAATGCATATATTTGAACTATAATAAATTATGACTAATGAAATGCGATCACTGAACTACGCATCATAAACTATCAATGCGAGGGTAACAAGCCAGATATAGCACTTTTTTCAATGCCTACTAGAGATGATGACAATATCTCTTTCTAGAAAGTAAACTCCCAGCTACTCACATATCATTGGGATGCGAATTGTAGCGAATAGCCCTTTCGGGGAGTCCTATTGGTCCAACGCACTCTGCATGACTAGCTGGTTGGGTTAGAGATTCAGATCACAATAGAGAGAGTAGACTAGTGAATAAATGAGTTAAATGAGTTAAAGCGCTTGTAATTAAGAATGACTAGCTTGCTACCTCACTTTCTACCTCACTCACTATACATATGATTTCTTCGTGAATACTAGCGGAAGTCTCTCGTCTACTCCGTACGCTCATCAGTAATGTGAGCACACGAAACGAGAGTGTCTAAGTCACCCTCTAATTCGGGCAAAATGCTCTAGAGAAGTTTAGACACGTCTAGAGCAGTTTTAACGATAATACAAATAAGACGGACAAGTCTGATCAGCTTTTTTACCTAACTAAAGAACTAACGTATTTTTGCAACAGTTCTGTTCAAAACGACCTAGACGATTTTGAGTGTTGGGACTTAAAAAATGCTTTATTTCTATTCACGGATTTGATAAAATGGTTCTATAGCTATAGCTCTATAGCAAAAATCTTCTCGATAACGACAAGTTTTCCTTAAAACTTGACTCCTTCGTTGTTGCTGCGCTACCATCCCTAAAATGCCTGTAGTATCGCAATCGATTTGTATGACCTTAACATCTACAAAACGTATTCTATTCGTAAACCAAAAAAGTAAGCCATAAATTAGTGGACAAACTGTTCCTCATCCCTAAATCGTAATGGCTACTACGCCCGTTCTCAACGGTGAACCGCACGCTTAGTCACCACTTAGTCACCACCAGCATCGAAGCATCCTCCACCAAAACGGACGCACCGGCTGGGTGGTCGCAATAGATCGCTTTCACGTCCGAACAAAAAAAAAGCGGACGTCCATTACCGATTCATCTTCGTCTAGCGCGGTTGCACGAGCTTGACTAGTTAATTTGAGTCCAAGTCTAACCACCGGAGCGGTCGGAGTATGGTCAGCGCAACCTACTCATCGACAGCTGGCTGGACCGAAGGGTGGGAAATGGAGTGTTTCCGTTCTGTAATTTTCCCACCGCTTGGGGCCGCCGTGAGCCGTGTGGGTGTCACAATTGTGGGATCAAAATTCCCGGGTCCGATGTAATCTAATCTCATCCAATGGTTTCAGTCGTACCGTAGACAACTTTTTGATGATGAGTATGCGCACATTGTGCTTGTTGAAGCGTTTTAGTATGCGAAGTTTGAAAAAGTGCTAATAAGGATAATAATTGTTTTGTGTTAAGTGTTTAGTTTTACATAGGTTTAAAAAAACAGTTAAAGGTCTCAAGTGATTCAGGAGTACTAAACCATGTTCAAAACTCTCATTCCCTCCAGACGGTACGGTAGGTGCCGTTTTGTAATGCTCATGTTTGACGAGCGTGTTCTACACGCCATAAATTAGGCACACCTTGGGCATCGCGCTAGTGTGTCCCTTCCCAAACTGTAGCCATTTCCACACGAGCGAGCAATCAAAAGGAAACCACTTAATTTAAACACCATCAAATAAATCCCATCACTCGTGGAGTCGACTCGAAGAAAAAAAGGAAGTGACAAACACTCCACCATAAATCGAGGAAATGGTCCACCGTAAACTGTAGCACGTGTGTTGTCCATAAAAGAGAGGGAGAGAGAGAGAGAGAGGGAGTGAGAGACCACAGGCGAGCGGAATCCAAATCGTGTCCGAGATAACGACGGTTCCACGACGGCGTGTGGTGGCAATCATAATCCGTTCCTAATCCAATTGACCGAAACGTCTTCATTCCCGGCCCGGGAGGGCTCGTTCGTTCGCTTCCGATACCACCAACGGAGCGAGCCCCGGTTTGATTTACGATCGCGATAGGTTTGACTGCTGCACGGCTAGGGCTTTCCCCAATAGGACCAAACCAAGCGCCTGCCAGGCCGTTAGCGGTTCGAAGCGTTTATGTGCAACAATTATTGGTTTATTTCCCCTCTCAGCAACAATTATGCGTCGTGCTCGTGTCACTAAGATTGGGCTCTCGTTAAGGTGTCTTTGCGGCCTGTTGTGACGCTCCCATCAGCCTCACACTCGAGCTGGAGTCGCCCGAACGCCGAACGAAGATTTATGCGACGGCTTTATTTATTGTCCAAAATTTCACGATTTGTGTACGTTCCGGAGCTGTTTCCAAAATGGATCCCGTTTGCTCGTTGTTTGTCCACGCCCCACTTCCACACCTTCCCGGGGCTATCCCTCCTGGCCTGGGGATACGTGAGGGTGATGACGGTGATGACGTTCATCTTATGTTTCCCATTATCTCGTCCAGGAATGGCACGCCTGGCAGCTAAAAAAAAGTCGTTCTCGCTCTAGGGGACAACCATGGGGAAGGAAAAGCAGCAGAGCATACACACACGCGTACGAAAATGGAAACATTGTGCCTTTGGCAGCAAAGGGAAGCTTCCGCCAGTTTTGTGTTGCCGCCACCCCCACCAACGCCTGGAAGTGAAACAGTGCTTTCTCCGGGCGCCCACCCTCGCTTCTGTGGGGTAATACGATATTTTACGCTCCGCTTTCCATCGCTCCTTCCAAACCACCCAAAAAAAAAAAAACGGCGACGAAAACATCGTCATACCAGCGTCATCAGCGGTTGCCATGGCGATGCGCCGTGGTTGGGCTGATCGAATCGATTCCGCTAGTGCGCCGGCCGTTCAACAGGCCGGGGATGGGGATGGAGCGAATAGGGAAAAATCGATGAAAAGCGAACGCGGTTGGTTGGGTTTTCGTCTATTTTTTGCTTCGACTTTCCTCCCCCGCTATTGGTGTTTAAAGGTTTTCCGATGAATTTTCCGACCTGGGTCCGGGTCTTTTTTCCTTTTCGGTTGGCTAGATTGTTCCCCCCGTCGTTAAGGTGTGTTGGAGGGGTTCTTTTATATCTTTATTTTGTGTGTCTGTGTTTGTGTGTACGCAACTCACGGGGGGATGTGCTACGCAACGTTGTGATTGGTGCGTATTTTCACACTTGCGTACGTGAACCAAGACAGGGTGGTTGCTTGGGGGAGTTTTTCTCAGTTTTAGTTAAATTGTCTAGCTGTTAGAAGCTGTCGATGGGAAGCTATGGGCAATGGGAATGAATTTGTAGAAGAGATTATCAACATTTTTCAAGATAAGTATTTAGAAATAAAATACGCGAAGTATTGTCATAAATGACCATGAGACGATCTGTTCACAAAGGAATTTTAAAATGATATTCCAGTTTTTGAATCAAAGAAGATCTGTTAACATTTACGATAACAACATTATATTCATTTAGAGCGTCTTTTAAACAATATAATAAACAAAAATAATAAAAAATGTCCAGCCATTTGAAAAAGAATATTGAAATTCATTAGTTATTTTTATAATAGATCCGTAAAAAAACTTAACTAATGAAATGTTGGAGACTTAGAGACTTAGACTTAGAGTAAGAGTAGCAAAAAATATCTAAAACTAATGTTGAAGAAATTAATATTCCTGAAAGCACATGGTCGTGCAGATTTTTATAAGAAAAAATAATTATTGATATTATTGCTTATATTTGGTATTTGGATATACATATGAGGTTACCTAATGCTTTTCTTTGCATTTGTTTGAACAACTCTGTTTTTTTTTAAACCTGTTCTCGCGATCTGTTTAGAGTATACGATTTAAAACCATTGTCCTATATTCAGAGTTTTATTAAAATTTATTTTCACGTTGAAACAACGACAAAATGCCACGAAAATTATGTTTCTCTGATGTATAAGTAGAATAGTATCTCCTGTAATATGACTGCGGCTTCATTTACGCGACAAATTTAGAGATATAGCCTTTTTATTATCTTTTTTAATCAATCGTTATCCGAAATAACACATATTCATCTGTAATGCAATGCAATGCAATGGAAATCTAACCTGTAAGCGTATCGTATTCGAGGCATAAGAATAATCGGTAGCACATAACTCTGCTGTTCAATGAAGAATGGTTTTTGGACACAGGGAGTAAAAACTCCATTAAAACTAACAGAAAGTAATAATCCTACAGATTTTAAGAGGAGTTTTTCTTGTTTTCTTAGAAACGCATATCTATAATATCTAAAACAGGCTTGAAATCAGGGAAACCAATCTATGATGCAATTTGAAAAATGTTTAAAGATACCGTATATTCATAAAATTTTCATTTTATTACTGAGCTCTCTTGGAAACAATGATCAGTTTTTTTTTATAAAACATTCAGCAACCAACAAGTTGCATTATAAATTCTCATTTTCATGAGCATTTCATGGCCCGCTTTGTTTTAACGCTAAATTCCAACAGACTATTCCAAGACTATTAGACGGAAAAGAATGGTGAACTAAATACTGACAACAACAGCAAAAAGCGCCCTGCATTGTCATCTATTTTCGTCCACCGGTTCAGCGGGAGTTGCAGTCGAGTTTTAGCCACTCCATCTCCGGATGACATTACTCGCTCCTATTACTACCGCTCGCGTATCATCACCACCGCTCGACCGGATAGTGATCGCAGCGACGACAACAGCGGCGGCGGCGGCGGCGGCGGTGGCAAAAAGGTATCGAATTTAATATCCCTCCCCGGCACTCCTCCACCCGGGACGCGCCTTGTGCAATAAATGTTTAGCGTCCCTCCCCCCCCGCGCACATGGCGCACACAACCGAAAACTAGACCGGCGGCCTGGAGAGCTGGAGATGCGTTTCTACGACGGATCGTTGTGCATCCGGTCTCTACTTTCCGGCCTCGCAGTACAGCGCGCCAAGCAAATTAATGGCTATCAACCGTTTCGGGAGATGGGGCAGCCGTACGCTTTGGGCCACAATTGTGGTGCCGTTTGCGTTCGGGGCCGTTGATGAATTAAAAGCTATTAATAGCGTGATGGGCCGGGCCGGGTCGGATTGGTTTCAAGCGCAGCGCGCTGCTGCAGTTGCATGCCGCGTGTGGTGTAATAATGCTAGAATTACGTAATAATTACTGTGCATTGTCGTCGCCCACCGTGAGGGCGAAGGGAATGAAGCCGGAACTGGAGAGAGCGGGGGAACCGAGGATAAAATAAACAAATGACGCAACGGAGCAGCTTCTGGAAATGGGCCGCGCCTGGAAGGACTGGGTGGACTGGATGAGAAAAAAAAACCCGACCATCGATGAAGAGAAGAGCTCTCACAGACAAAGGCTCCCTGTATGTTTAGATTATTAGTATCGTTAAACACGCTGGAACACACTTCTTAAGCGTACACTACTTCTGATTAAAGTGTGTTCACTTCACTCCTTGTCCTTCACTGCTGGCGGCAGCGTTCGGGGCAAGTGTCGATGAAATTTGAAACAAGCATAAACAAACGAACCAGGAGACGGAACAGCAACCAATAAAACGGATTTTATACCGCTGTTTAGACGGCTCCAAGAAGAGTGCTTCACTTTTTACTATCGATACAACAAAAAAAGGCGTTTTCTTCTTGTTCGAAGGCGCTCTTCGAAGAAGCCCATTTGTTTACGAACCATTCGGTCAAATCTCCGAAAACCTCCGCCGGGCGCGGCATACCGATTGTTAATAATTTGGAATGTAGCAGAGTAACGCGCGCGCTTCGCCACGTTTATTGCTTGACGTTTGACAAATGTTGCGCTGTCTTGAACGCGACGCCACCGGGAAAAGCGCTCAACGTACCACGTGCGACACATTTTTAGAATTTTCGACCGTACCATGCGGTGGATGCTGTGTGCATTGCGAAAATATAGAAAATAAATAGAAGAAAAAACGAATATGCATTCCGTCCGTTCTTCTGCTGCGTCCGCCCGGACGGAGCGGACACTTCAGAGGAGGCTCCGTCCGTTTGCTCTTCAGCTTCCTAAGCAAAGCCAGCTGTCGAGCCAGCTCTTCGATGGATCTTTCCGTCGTTTGCGATTGCCAAAATATGCCCAGAGTGCGGCTGTATAGCATCAGGCTTAACTCAAAAACCACCCGGCAAGGGCAAAAAAACGCATCCTCAACCGGCGTTCCCTTTCATTCGCTCCCAATGCGCATCATGAACCACTTGTTCGGTCGCTGCTGCTGCTGCTGCTGCGTCCTGCGAGCGGTCATGCGGGCGCATTTGTGCAACACATGTGCGTCACAACGCCTACCAGGCAGCGCATCACCAGCATTATCAAACCGTACCGCGAGCAAACCCGGCGTAAAGGCGTCCAGAGCGCATTCCGATGCCGGGTTTCGGGATGTGTGTGTGTGTGGGAAGGATCACGCCAAGTGCCATTGCCAGCAACAAACGGAGAAGAACAAAAAACGAATGTCCCATGTCCTGCGACTTGTTAGGTTTAATTTTATTACTGCTCGTTTTTTTTCTCGCCCGCTCGCAGGCGACAAAAAGGACACATTTCGTTTCAGGGGTTTTTCGGCGCAATCCTGGTTCACGCAAGGCGCACCCATGGGACACGCGTGATTTATCGGCAACGGACGGACAATTATCCACACTTTTCAAGTACTTTTCGAGCGTTGGGACGAGTGCTTTTTTCTTTGGTCGGTGAGACACCGTGTTGCATCGCGAAGAAACTGGACCGCATGTGTCGGGCTTAGTTCCGTCGGGTCGTTGGACAATTTCGTTCGAACGCGTTTAGGTTGGGAAGCTTTGCGTGAAACGCTTTTAACAACGTCTTACGTAAATGAGCGAGTGAAGCCTTACATTCCATTCCGATTTTCCACTTCAACTTTCACTTGACACATTCATAATTTGGAACACTGAACAAACGCATGAGGTAATACATTTCATTACAATACCAAATGAGGCCTTAGAGGCCTTATTGCTCAATAAAATAACTACAAATGCAAATAAAACTAAGGTTCATTCAATTAAATGCACAATGGTTAGGAAAGTGTTGAAATGAACACATAAAATCTGTAAAGTTTAAATTTTTCGTATATATCTTGAAGAAAATTGATAAATCGAAAAAAGACCAGATTAGTATTACTCTTCATATGTGACTCTAGACTTGATGTGTGAAATGATGAATTGTTGTGCTGAATCTTATATATTGCCTCTTAAATCTTGTGTTTCTTGAATCTCGGATTAACATATTCTTATTTCTAGCGTTAAAATCAACAAGAATCAGCATAAGAAACGGTTTAAGAATAACAAATAGCAAAATAATATTGAATTAATTTATGAACAAAACCTATCTCAATAAAAATATGCCTTTAATTTTGTAGTAAAATAAAGATTAATAGACATAAGCAAAAATGTCACAATTTGTCATTAAAATGGCTCATGTGCCTATTGTGTAACGACTTGAATCGTGTAACGAATCATATTCAAAAACTAAATGAAAAAAGAAACGATAAAATTTGAACTCTTTGTTAGCTTTGAGAAGCAGCTAACAAATAGATCGTTTTTAGATGTAGTCATTCTAGCATATTACTCCTTTTTCACTCCTTTTTTTTGTTAAATCAGGTTAAAAATACACATATAAACAAGAGTTGTGCAAACATTGAAATAAAAAGTATTAAATTTACTTAAGAATGTAATAAGCTCGATATCATAGCTACGTTTTTTGCATTTGATGTGTTATTCGAAAATAGTTGCTATGTTCAATGATTACAGATTGTATTTGACACTCTTTGATTCGGAGCGAATTGAGTGAATTTGGAATTGCAATAAGCTACCAATATTCAAAAATTGAATATAATTTTATATAATTTAATACCTAAATTGCTTTTAATAGTTTCAAATTATACACTCATTAGAAAAAATGAATGTTTACAGAATCGTTAATGGTGAGCCCGAACGAAAGCAAAGCAAGCTACAGGTGTTCCGCCTCGACCCATTGCAAGCCTGCGCTAGTGGCCCGTATCTGATCCTTTGTCCCATGGTATGCCCCATGGTTCGGATGTTTCCCTAAAAACTATTATGCCGTGCCGTCCCGGTGCGGATATGCTGGTTTTACGATCGCGCAACAGCGTACAGCCACCGATGGGGGAATCGCGTTTGAATACGACATTGCTGGCACACATTGCTCTTTTTTTTTTGTTGAGTCTTCTCAGTTGAGAAGAATGGTTTGGGGAGGAGAAAAAAGCCGCCTGCCACCGCTCTCGAGCCAGCTCTCGAGCGTCACTTCCACGTCCACTTGATCCCTGAAGTGAAGCCGTCGATCGCCGCACTCGTTCCCGGGGTTTTGGGCTCGCTTCGTGCAACGTGTGCCTCGATGATGAACGGTTTCAGCATGTTTGCGATGCTAATTGTTCGGCCCGAAGTAGGAGAGATTTTCGGGCTTTGTTTTTGCCCTTGCGCTTGCCAAGCAGCAGCCACGGTTAATGTGCTGAAAATTGTCGCCTTTCCGGCCCGTTCGACTCGGCGAAACGATCCAAATCCCCGGCGAGGCCGAGAACGCGAGCGCGAGCGGGCGTTTTATCATCTCACACCCGAGCAGGGGCTGAGCTCGGGGCTCGGCTTCTGCCGCATAACGTTGCGGAACATCGTCGTCGAGGGCCGTTGGCTAATTGGCGACGAATTTGCTGGTGGCGCATCCAGCGGGATGCGCACGGCCGCGCACGTTATTAATGGTACTTTGCACCGCGTGTGACACGAAATTCATAAATCAGATCAAGCGATGCGATACTAATATACGTGGTGGAAACTATAACAAACCTTCGATCGGATAATAACATTTGAAATGCACAAAAATCCCGCGAGAAGTTTGTGCGTTGAAATGAAAAACGGAAAGGTTTTAAATGTTCACATATCTAAGGGCCGATTATGAAACTCAATCGGTCGCACACGCCCCAAAATCCCGAATCGATCGATTTACACCCATCGAGCCTCCCCACACGGGTCAATCGATCGATCGATCGAGCGAACGCGCATCTTGGTGTGAATTTAATTTTCCCATTCCGTTGGTACTCGTCCATCGGGACGCTGGGGACCCGGGGACCACCCACCGTACGCTGTGTTTGCTCAGCGGTCGCATTATGCGCTCGCTTCTCCCGTTACATACAACCACCATCGCCAGCGTCCAGCCACCAGGGCCACCAGGCGCCGTCCACGGTCCACGGTGCGACACCGCACGGAGTCGTCCTCGAGTCGATATCTCTTTCCCCCGACCGGGCTTGACGCAAAGTTTGGAAAAACGTAGCAAGCCAGAAATTATCATTCCAGCAGAGGTAGATGTTATACCTGCAAATCAACGACAAGATCCCACATGAAGATCTCTTCCGCCGGATCGAGGAGCTGGAACCTGTAGTTTGTGCCCGCAGTTGGAGACAATCCAACACAAACTTGCCGTTTGTACAAGAGTATCTA